>LKNJ01000409.1:287506-318433 GCA_002120245.1 Maccullochella peelii
ACACACACACACACACACACACACACTCACCAGCTTTAATACAGTATTTGCAAACAAGAATGAGAACATAAAGCATTGTAATCTTTCAAACACAAAGACATATAAATCGTATATGTTTGCACACACACGGAGAGAATGAGGTTGCCAGGCAGGGACACAAAGGGCACTGCTATACGGATGTCAGTAGACACCTCTACCGTTTATATTAGAAGTCAATCTACCTTATCACATCCCTTATACACACACACACACACTGGCACACACACCAGGCATTATGAAGTCTGTGTGTTTGCCAGCTTTCATCAGCTTGATGGCAGTGGAGTTGGACTTAATGATCCTGATATTTTTTTTATATGCAGACAATAAATCTTGGTGCACACACATTCAAATTTCACCTTTCTTGCACTCTAGTTGTTGAGGTGAAATCACAGCGGATGTGACAGAGAGTAAAGTAGACCAAACTAAAGATATACGTTAGTATTTCAGACTTAAGCATTAACATTATTTAATCAAATTGCTTTTGTTTTTTTATATGCCAACAGTCAAATACTCATTATCTTATTACAAACTCTAATTATAAATACATTTTTAAACAATACATGACATTAAAAAACATTAAAAAAATATTTTTCTGTTCAACAAAGACTTAATAGATAAGAAACACACCAAGAGAGGAGTGGGAAAGGAAGAAAATAAATGTTCTTAAGGGATTATTTAGGGATAAAGAACGTGTTTAACAAGATATAAAGTGCATTGGAGGAAATGCATTCTACATCTAACTGCATGAACTTAGTAGTGACACATTTTACTAGGTGGAACATTTTCAGGTTTTGGAAAGGCTGATAGCAAAATGAAAGGCTTCCAAAAAACCTTTCTAATCAACTCCACTATCTTTGTTGTACATTGAATGTCATTTCAATGATCTCTTGCTGCTGGAGGCTGGTTACTTTAGTTTACATTTATTTCGACTTCAGGAAAGTAAAGATAGATCTAGATATCTCCAGATATCTGACGATTACAAAGTCCACCATGTTCGAAAATCCTCGAGAAAAATGACATACATACTTTCTTACCATACAGCCACATAAGAAATCACATACATAATATATAAATTACTTACTCTTTTTCCTTTTAAAGTCATAGTTGACATTTAATCTTCTATTTTTTTTATCTCAACAAACTGTCACTGATTTACTGGCAACAGGAAGAGAAAAATATCTGGAGAAGGTTCCACTTGTTTAAATGGTTATTGTATCAAATTGTCCATGTATATAACCGTTACAGTGCCAACCAATACACTGTATATTAGACAAAGGAAGGAGGTTATGCCAACATTTCATTTTGTCAACTTCACTCTTTAAAATGCCATAACTAATTCAACCTCTTTTCTTTTATGAGCCGCTCTTTTGCCCACTCTCACCCACTGGGATAATGTTATCATGATGAGCCAATAAAAATCAATGATTAAACATGTGTAATTTTCCAGAGACGATGTATTAAAATTTATTGTCTCTCTCTCTGGCGAGCCATCACATCGGCCCTGGAGCGTCAGACACTCTGCGGGTTACAACTGAAAATAAAGAAGGGCATTAAAAGCTATTCAATAAGCCACTGTAAAATTGATCAGGCTGTAAAAGCTGCCCGCCTGCTCCCCACCCCTCCCACCCACTCCAAACAGGGGAATATGGCTGTGGAGGAGTAGAAGGAGTGATGGAAAAAGATAAAGAGTGAGAAAGAGAGAGAGAGAGAGAGAGAGAGAGAGAGAGAGAGAGAGAGAGAGAGAGAGAGAGAGAGAGAGGAAAAGGGAAGAAAGAGAACGAAGAAAGAGACTGAAGCCGAGAGAGGGGGGAATTGTTGGGGAACAGAAAAAAGAAATGAGAAAAGTGAGACAGACAGAGGGAGGAGAGAGTGATTGCAACAAACAAAATAAAACATGGAGAGAGGGAATGAGGAGCTGTGAGGTCTTTGCTGACAAAGCACTCACTGTATAATCACAAAGCAGTTAAACAGTGTGATTTGCCATGTCATACTATTATTAAACAATTACATGTACTGTAACTCACCAGTCACTACATAAGGTATTCTGTAGCACACACCCACTACATATAGTAATCAATTTACAATAATCTCTTCTTTTTCCAGTTTTTATCATTTGTGATTATAAGGTAAACCAAACAGAGAAAACTGTATTGCATTACACCAGCACTGTAGACATACACCAGTTATTGTGTTCTTACAGTCCCACCAGAGCTGTGAAGTTGCATCAGAAATTTGTTTACTTTACTAAATTAGTGTCTTTTTTTATTCTCCCTCTAGTATTTGCCTAAGTCAGACATTTCTCCTATTTAATATAAAGTGATATGTTTGCCTGCTGACTGTTAAAGGCTGCAATGCACTAGTAAAATTTGAAAACTGTCAAATTCCACATCAGGATTGCTACATCCAACACAACACAAATGTCTGGCACTAAAATAGATTCTGTTACTGTCTGTGTGAAAACATAGAGTGGTGCTATTGACCAATTGTGCCAGTTTATAGCAAACTAGTGGCAATGAAGTCAAAGGAAAAAGTTAATCTCTATAGAAACTATTTTCATCTCATCAACCTCTTTCACTGAAAAACTATGACTGTAGACCAACTGAGGCCAACACCTCAGGTCACTGAAAAAGAAAGATGTGCACAGCAAACTCTCCAAAAATAGGGAAAATACTACATGACAACCCCTGGAGATTTATTGTTCGATAATCTATACGGACAGTATGCCACTTGGGCCTTTCTACTACCGTCTTAAAAAAAGAAAAAAAAGGAAAAAAAAAAAGAATTATAAGAAATAAGACAATTTCAGTGGCAAAGACCAGTACTGTCGACTGAATCAGTGGCAGTGGCTCGGCAAACTGCGTTTTTCTTTTAACTTTCAATTCTCCTAAGCATCCGTGCTTCACAGCCCCTTGGGCTATTGCCTTTCTCAATCTGTCCCTGGAGAGGCAGGAGTTATGGTCCCTGTCGATTGAGGAGAAAGGGATGTTATTCCCCTGTCACCTCCTGGTTGCGCCGCCATCCTCCCTGCCCTGATCTACGGCCTGAGTCCCCCCCTTACCCCCTTCTACACTTTGCTTCGTCGTAAGCTGCCCGCTATGTCGTTGCCATGGGCTGTTGAGATGAGGACGATGGAAAAATGTTCTGGGGGGAAGGGGTGCAGATATTGGTTTAGAGGTGCTGTTGGCAGCTGCACGATGGTAGTGGTGAATGCTTTAGTACTGTGTTAAGACACTTGCAGAAAAATTGGTGTGTGTGTATGAAAATACACAGTGAACAAATGCAGGACAGGAAGGAAGGAAGGACAACATTTGCAAAATTTGTGATTCAGACTAAATAAAAATATTGTGTAGTGCAGCTTTACACAATGCATACATACTAAAACGGAATACAGTGTGATGACGGGGGGGCGCGTGGTAAACTGTGAGACAGGGCACATGCAGGTCCTTGAGTGACACCCTTTATAGGAGAGCAGTGACAGGGTTAAACATGAAAGGCAGTTAGGGGACAGTTGTGTGTGATCAAAGGTGTGCTGGTTGCTACCAGGAGGCCCTGCAGGTTTGGTTTCATGCTGGGTGGCTGACTGCTACAAATTAATTGTATCAATCCAAAATTCTTCAAATATATCATAGCATACACATTTTTCTAAGTGCCAGAGTTTGATTTAATCTTGTTTGGTTTCAATTTCATGACTATGCTGTCTTTAATTTCACAAGGTAGATCTTTAATTTTTGAAACGTTTGGACATTTTTTGTTTATTTAAACAGTAGGATAGCTGAGGGGAGCAAAATAAAACAGGCACACACAGTGATGGATGTTTTGGTGGGTTTCACTCTTACACCAGCAGGGGTACAAGTGGCTCAAGTTGCACCATCTCTGGATACGTACAGTACTCATGACAATCTTTCAAGAGACAAAAGGTTGGCTCTAATGTGTTGAAATTTGGATGGACAAGTTTGCATGCATGTTCCAATATATTTCTGTGCAAGGGGAGTTTCCTTTGTGGTTTCTAAGAAGCTCCTACGGAGAAAATGTGTCGGTTTTTTTCTCTGGTTTAGTTGAAAGTGGATCTATCAAGATTCAACAAACTGAAGGCCCCCTTAAACCACCAACACCACCAATGAACATCAGCACCGACATCAGTACACCTGACACACGCTCAACAAAGGACTTCTAGACCTCAGAGAGTGCAGCCCCATTTCCATACTGGTCAACGCTCTTTTAGGTAGTACTGAACCTTAGGCAAATCCTGAGTTTGTGAGGGTCTCTCTGGTTGAAGGAATAAATAAATAAGCAGATAAACAGATGAATAACCCAGAGGAATGGAAGCCCATGCGGCCTGGCCATCCATCATATATCCTATTACCACGCACTCAGCGGCACCTGCAGTATGTATAATGCAGTCAACCTGTGTAA
Organism: Maccullochella peelii; assembly: GCA_002120245.1. Taxonomy (NCBI): domain Eukaryota; kingdom Metazoa; phylum Chordata; class Actinopteri; order Centrarchiformes; family Percichthyidae; genus Maccullochella; species Maccullochella peelii. Next base: position 291,959 of record LKNJ01000409.1, read on the forward strand.
GCAGATACAAATTCAACTCTTTTCCTCCTCAATTTGTTATATCTGACAACGCCACAGCTTTTGCCTTGTTGTTTCTTTGAATTATGAATAGATTCCCTTCACCAGACTTTCGCCTGTGCGTGATAGCGTGGCGTTGTTATGCAGAACAGCTGCGGAAAACAAATTCGAGAAGCCTGGTACACTTTGTAGCGGCTGGGCGAATATGCATAAACAGTTGCGCTTAAAGCCACTTAAGAACAACCAAATGGGCTCAATATTTCATCGTTGGATTTGTTTCATTGGGTGTGATGAATATCAAATGCCAGAATGTAGTACGAGTGCAGAAAATGCAGCCGTTTAAGTGTTTCAAATGGTCTAAGATTGTTTTTGAGATTTTTCACACAACAGTGAGAAATGGTAGACAAGTACTCTAGCTGACAATTTAAATCTTAATTCCTGTCACAAAGTCCTTTTCCTGATTTAGCCATGACACTTGGAACCACAAATATTACAAATATTGTTCACAAACCGAGAGAATAAAGGGAATGGACGGAGTGTGTGTCAGAGGAAGAGAGGGAGCAAAAGAAAGAAGAAAGGAAAGCTAGCGAGTAACTTCAAATTAACAAAGTAAGAGGAAGAGAGAGAGTGAGAGAAACCAAGTGGGAGAGAAGAAGAGGAATGTAAATACATGGCAAACCGACTGCACATTTTGACCATTGCCTGTTTGTTTGGGTATTTACACTGTGGGGCTACAATCAAGTCCTCAAAGCTTCAGCCCACATGACATGAGCCCATTTCAGGGCCACATATCCTCTAAACAGCCAAGCCAACAAACCAAATCTCAATCCACACTCAAACACACACACACACACACACACACACACAAAACCCCAAAGGCATATCGACTTATTTGTCAATGACTTCAAAATGCAAAAATGATGCAGGGAATATGCATCAAATTTAATTTGTGCACAGAGAGAGGGCAGGATAAGATAAGTTGTGAGGAAGTGATTTTTTTGGGTCTTTGCTGAACTTTCGAGCCGTGTTTGGTTTGAGCAGATGTAGAATTAGTACACATCACTTTGCATCAGGGAGACATTGAACACAAGCTGCCGCTCAGAGGCCAAATACCTCTGTGTCACACAGGCACACCTCGCTTCTAGTGCCTGTGATTCTGTTGTGGTAATTATCAATGTGATGTCAATTCCCACAGCAAATTCTTCTTCTTCTTCTTCCTAAAGCATGTTTGGTGTCTCCAAATACCAGTGAGCTGTTACACCAATTGAAACTAATAAAAAACACAATCAGTTTTATACCACTATCAAACAGTTCTTGCAATTCAAAACAGATCTCAGACCACACAAACACTTGATTTATGCCTGAATACAGTAATCCTTTGGTTGGAGGAAACAGTACTGTAGGATAGTACTTCATAGTGTTACAGAAATTTGTTGCAAGTTCAATCACACCTTTATGCATTTAGTACACTTGAGTGACAATCAAGGATGTATGAAATCATAATGCATTTGTGCCACAACAAAAGACTTACACATGCACATCCTAATGAGCAAAAATCATACAGAAAAGAAACAGAAAGGTCAAGCAGCAGTCACCTAACAGCTGCTTTCATTTTGCTTTCAGCTGAAATGTGTCAGATTTTCAAGCATTTGTACCTAACTATTACTCAACAAACCAGTCTTCATATATTTCAAAAATCATAAAGCATGGTGATTAATCTGTTGATATTGACATTGTGATATGAGACAACATATCATTTAGGGTTTTTGTTATTATTGTATTGTAATATACCACCGATCAGCCATAACATTATGACCACTGACAGGCAAAGTGAAGAACAATTGATTATCTTGTTACAATGGCACCTGTCATTGGGTGGGATATATTAGGGAGCAAGTGAACATTTTGTCCTCGAAGTTGATGTGTTGCAGGAAAATAAGGATGTGAGTGACTTTGACAAGGGCCAAATTGTGATGGCTAGACGACTGGGTCAGAGCATCTCCAAAACTGCAGCTCTTGTGGGGTGTTCCCAGTCTGCAGTGGTCAGTATCAAAAGTGGTCCAAGGAAGGAAAACCGGTGAACCGGGTCATGGGCGGCCAAGGCTCATAGATGCGCATGGGGAGAGAAGGCTGGCCCGTGTGGTCCGATCCAACAGAAGAGCTACTGTAGCTCAAACTGCTGAAAAAGTTAATGATGGTTCTGATAGAAAGGTGTCAGAACACACAGTGTATCATAATTTGTTGCGTATGGGGCTGCGTAGCCGCAGATCGGTCAGGGTGCCCATGCTGATCCCTGTCCACCGCCAAAAGCGCCTACAATGGGCACGTGAGCATCAGAACTGAACCACAGAGCAATGGAAGAAGGTGGCCTGGTCTGATGAATCACGTTTTATTATCATGTGGATGGCCGGGTGCGTGTGCGTCGCTTACCTGGGGAAGATATGGCACCAGGATGCACTAAGGGAAGAAGGCAAGCCGGCGGGGGCAGTGTGATGCTTTAGGCAATCTTCTGCTGGGAAACCTTGGGTCCTGCCATTCATGTGGATGTTACTTTGACACGTACCACCTACCTAAACATTGTTGCAGACCAAGTACACCCCTTCATGGAAACGGTATTCCCTAATGGCAGTGGCCTCTTTCAACAGGATAATGCGCCCTGCCACACTGAAAAAATGGTTCAGAAATAGTTTGAGGAACATGACAATGAGTTCAAGGTGTTGACTTGGCCTCCAAATTCCCCAGATCTCAATCCAATCGAGCATATGTGGGATGTGCTGGACAAACAAGTCCGATCCATGGAGGCTCCACCTCGCAACTTAAAGGATCTGCTGCTAATGTCTTGGTGCCAGATACCACAGCACACCTTCAGAGGTCTAGTGGAGTCCATACCTTGACAGGTCAGGGCTGTTTTGGCGGCAAAAGGGGGACCTACACAATTAGGCAGATGGTCATAATGTTATGGCTGATTGGTGTGTGTGTGTGTCTATATATATTATATATTTATATATATATATATATATATATATATATATATACATATATATATATATACACACACATACATACACACACACACACACACACACGACTTTTATTGACCTGCTGATATAGGTGGCATGCAGTTAAGTGACAAATTGTATGAACACTTGGATTCAATGACCAATTATGTACATAAATACTGTCTGACAGTACCAATATTTATACCTTAAACGTTATCACTTTCCCTTGATATGTAGTGACAGTAATTAACTGAAAATATTGTGACATTCGACTTTGTCAGTATTGCACAGCCCTATTCATAGTGCATGGTCCACAGAAGCGGACTTGCAAATAGAGATACTGATTCAACAGCAAGCACCCAGATGAAATTGCTGCAAACATGCTGTCATTACACAAGGGAATATTTCTTTTTTTGTGTTTTTGGAGCAGGGGATCCTGTTGCATGTCAATGAACTGGGCTAAGCATGCATGACAAGTGATGATGTATGGGTGGAGGGAGGTAAGGGGGAGTCAACCCCATGGTGGTGTCAGCGAAGGATCTGTGTGTAATCTACAGGAGATGCATGCAATAGACCGCCACACTACTTTATCTACAAGGCCCCTAATTGCGAGAGATGTTGAGGAACACATGTTAGCAAAAGAGGAAGGGAAAGGGGTGTCAGATGTCAGCAGTGTGCAGGCATATGGTTCCTACAAGTTGGGTTACGTAAACTGGAAATGACACCAGAAATCAGGTTTGCTATGATGAACTTATGGGGGCTGCACAATACTGCGCAATGTACCTTTTCTTCATTACAGTCACCTGGTAAACAGGTTATTAAAATGGGAGACAACTGCCAACCTGTAGGTGTTTAAAATTTTCAATCCCACCACATCAAATCCTGACTAAAATCTCTAACATTATTGTAACCTTCCCACTGATAAACACTATAATAGTAAGAAGACAAGTGTCATCACCTTTGAACCATCAAATACTGACACAAATTGGACATGAAACAGCATGACATACCCACATTTCATTACAAATGTAACAACACCTACAGTCTAGTCAAACACTGTTTGAAGCATACGAGATCCCGCAGGAAAACTCAAATGAACTTTTGAATTCAAAATGTGAACCATAAAAGAAAGATAACCGCTTGGCTCTTCGCTCATTGAGAAGGAGGCTTTAACAAAGCCAGAACATGACGTGAAGTAACACTGGTGACCCACCATATTATTCCTGCTTTAAAGGGCTCGCAACCTTCAACTCAGCCATTGTGTGGGGCCATCTCATCAGGAATGTAACACTCATGCACATACACAAACACCCACACAACCCTTCCCCTTTCAATTCAAATCCCCCCCACACTTCACCCCCTATTCCTCTTTTATTCCTTCATTATTCACTTGTCCTTCTCTTATGCTCACAGCAAATATGTGCTTTACTTTGTTCACCATGTTACTTCAACATAACCCACTGTCTGCCTTGGACATTTGTGCCAACCAACTTGAGTAAATAAATAGATGGAAAAGGCATAAAGGTATCAAAAGCAGAACACTCCCCACTTACACACACACACCCCTACCAAGAAGGAGTTGACCTTGTGCATGCAAGCTACCACTATCACTTAGGAGATGCTGTGGTTATTGTTAGGAAAAATGGGGCCCATCTGTTTGTTGTTTGTGCTGTATGGTGAGAAGACATACTATACTATACCAAATGTAGAGCGTATAGTCGAAATAAAGGCATCGCCACTGTAAAGCAACCACTTCCCAAAAATGCAAGATTCTGCTCATTCTGGTCCTGATTCTATAACAAAATTATAGAAACGCTATTTAACCAAAAGTTACATATACAGAAAAAGATTTAATGTATTGCTTACTGCATGCTAAAGTCTAGATGGATTTTATATTTTAGAAATACCATATGACAGTTATTAGCAATAATTTAATAAAAAAATAATCAAACTGTCCACTTGCCCTCCAGACAAACTGGTCAACTGCTGTATAAACTCTTCACAGCATCACATACATGTTTAAGAAATAACCCAGTATAAAAGCAATTATTCAATCACCTCTCATGTTGTATAAGATTATAGTCCGGTGAGTTGGGTTTGTCATGATGATCAGTTACAGTGTTATGAGAGTGCATGTTTTCCTGTGTGTGCCCTGCTGCATGATAATGCACATACAGTAGCATTAGTTTGTAGTGTATGAGCACTTGGCTGCCGATCCATTCCCCTTACTCAATCACACGGAGCCTATCGCATTTGCATGTTGTAGCATTGAGTCGGGAGCAGATTGGAGGGGCAACAAATGGGCTGAATAATATCGTCTGACAATCAATTATTTCTGCAATTGTGTGACATCAAAAACATGATTTCTCCTGCCGAGTTTGATTTGTCAGGTTGCATTGTAGGTTCAGTCATGTAAATGTGACGTAGGGACTCATTTAACTACTGCGCGCTGAGTGAATGAAAGAGACAGTAATAGTGTCGAGGACCATGCAAATCACCTGCAAAGGAAACGCTGTAAATCACAGTCTGAGAGGTGCACAGAGCGGCAACAAGGAGCAATAACACACAGCACATGTACTATTCAAATGTGAATATCATTATTGTACAAGTCATAAACCATGACCCACATAGTATTTACCAGATGAAGATACTGTGTGTTAAGTTCTATTCAATTGTTCTATGTCATTGGCAGTGAATAAAATAAAGTGTTAAAAACATGACAAGAACAATGAGTTTAAAAGGCTGAAAAAAGTGTAGATTTACTCATCTGTTTTTTTGCTTCAAACATTCTGGTGATATTATATCTCAGGGATCAGCATAGTAACTTTTACCATAAATTGGGGGTCATAACCTCAACACAGTCTGCTCAGCCATTTCTGATATTGTCAGTGATATACTTTATTTCACAGATGTAATTTAAGCAAATATATTTTCATAAAACTCTGCATGTTTTTTCTGTTTTTATCACCTTTGCAAATAAACACATCCAAGTTATAAATAAAATATCTTTAATGCTGCAAATGGTGCATCAACTAGGGCAACAGAACAAGTGACACTAAGAACAGCTTTAAATTACAGAATGGAAACAGGGATCGACCTCTCCCTCTTTCTTTCCTTGCTTTGAAACTGGTGTCTCCAATCTTTTCAACAACCAAATGACTCTTAACTCTGCTGAGTGCAGCATGGGTCAGGCAGCTAGATTGAAGCCAGGGTGTCTGGTTAGTGTTTAAGTTTAACAGGAGATTTCTGATGTCTGATTTCACTCAACAGGCCAGCCACTGCTCTCTGTTTCAGAGTGCCTTGCAGTAATGCCTTGCAGATTTGCCAGTGGGGGAACAGGAGGGGAATAAACGTATATATACGTAGCTAAACCTTAACAACTTAATGATTGTTTTGAAGGTTGTAGTGTTTTTAATATTTAATTACTATTAATATAAAAATATTATTATTTACCATCCATTCCTATCAATGAAGACTAAATATTACAAACACCTCTCAGTATAACACAATACAATTGACAGCACCATAAACTAGATTCATGAAAACATATTACCTCAAAAACTGTGAGAGGAGGTCATGGAGTTGGTATCTTCGATCATACAGTAGATGTTTGGATGAATTAGGTACAGCCTACCTAGTCTGCCACCCACATAATGTACACACACACACGCGCGCGCACACACACATAAGCTCTCATCACTTGTTAATGCCATTGAATTAATCAGCGAAAAGGTTTAGCTGCATTTGAGGTACTGAACAGTACAGTGAAAATTTAAATCCTTCACAGACAAAACTACCACTTCTGAACTGAAATGTTCAAAAAGCAAGGCTACAGGTGCTCCCCTTTTCAAAAGAGAGGGTACATTAAGAAAAAAAAAGGTACACAACCCACAAAATAATTTCACATATTCTTATATATTCAGATTTCATTTTTCAATCTAATTAAAAAAATATCACTAGATGGGTGGCCTTCCTTGTTCTTTTAGGTGATGGTGGATGGGTTGTGCTTTTTGAGATGCAAGGCCAGCAGAGAAATCAAATTAACAAGCAATCTTGTGACTTGGTATTATGTTCAGGTCCAAAAACAGCTGGTTCAAATCCTCTGATCAACTAGGAAAAACTGTGTGGGAAAAGTAAATTAGAAATAGTAGCAGTATAGTTAAACTGCCAAAGCCCAAAATTTAACTGTAATCAAAAGACATCTAGAAGTAAAAATTTTGAATTATGTTTATCACAGGTAGGGTCGAAGCATGGATGTATTGCGAATACTGGATATGGTGTTCCAAGCTGGCACCATTCTATTCCAATAAAGTTTTTCTGGGTTCTGTATTTTTGGCCCATGACTTATATGAATTAAAGTCTATCAAAGTCTGGGAATACCAGGGCGCATAGCTGTCTACCAATGTGTCTTTTTTGATGGCACCAAGGGAAGAAACTTTTACTGGGATTGTTACACTAGGTTTCTCTTTTTCTTACTATGTCACACCATAGATAGCTGCTGTCCTGTACAGTATACAGTCACAATACGAATCTAAAACAGGAGAAGCTGCAAGTGTGAAATAAATAAATTGCATAATCTAAGGTTTCCATTAAATATTCTTATTATGCTACAAATTAATATGTTAAAAAACACAGCCCTGTTTCAGCAGTTGTTCGGACCCATGTTTTACCAGTCTCTGAATGTATGCAAGAGGATATTACAGAGAGGCAGACAGGAGGTGAATCTGATTTCAGCAGATACAACTAACATACATCTAAAATTATACTTTTATAACTGTTTCTAAAAGTCTTGATTGCCAGTGGCTAAAAACAGAGGGCCAAAAGACAAGAGCCTGACTTGCCTTATGGTTGTATGGAATGGTATTGATCCGACAACTCACTTCTGGTCTTCTCTTCCTCCTTCCCCAGGCCTGGGATGTTGCTGCAAGTGTAGGTAGGGGTGGCCTCCTCCTCCTGGCTTGGGGTAGTTCCAAGTGGAAAACTCACAGGACGAGAGCTGGTAACTGAGCTGGATGGTCGGGAACTGGCACAGTTCTGCAAGAAATGAGAAGGCAATGTTGGCTGCAGGAGATAACTTTAGTTTACTTGTGTTTTTGGATAAAAGTTTTTCTCTGATTAACAACAGTATGCATTTATTAAGCAGTCACAATTAGTAATGAACATAAAAAGATGACATGGGCTATTGTAGTCTACTATGTTGTCCTTCCCACAAATCCAGCACCAAACCTGAGCAGCTGCTGTATGAAAACCTCCTTGTGTCACACACGCACCTTCCAGCTAGACCAAAATAAACTGAAATCACAGAAAACCCTTGTTTGCACAGCTCTTAAACAGACTGGGGGGCTTCAACAGGCTCCACTGCCTCTTATATTTCATACTGTACTTCAGGCAGAAATGGCTCACATGGAAAACACTTGGGACCACATTCTGGCTGCTTTTGTGTTTTGTTGATGTCTAGCTTCAGTGCTTATGACACACACAAGTGGAAAGAGACAGATACATGCACTGCTACACGTCACTGTAAGTCACTCCAACTGGGGGCCCCAGGCAGCAACAGAAATAAATGGCATTTAATTTACCTTTTACCTCTTTTACCGAACAAGACTAACAACATGCAGCAAATCCACAGCTATTTTATGGAATCAGACAAAGACAAAAAATGAACATCCACTCTCAACTGTCCACTTGTGAAAATCAAATTCCAGTCCAATTAATTTTTTCTAGCGCTAAGACTGATTCCAACCAACTCGTAGCTTCTTATATGTTGTCAAAACTTGAATTAAGATTTAAAAAAAAAAAAAAACTAATCAGCTTCCAGTTTATATCTATATTTCAGTGGTGTCAGGGGCATGGAGTATTGGGGGGGGGGGTTGTTTTTTATTTGGGCCCTGCAACTGACAGCTTTATTTCACAAAGCAATCTGGCTGTGTGTGTACAAGAGGGAGGTCAGGGTGGGTCAGGAGGTACTTGGTATCAAACAGACAGGCTAGACTGGTCAAATTGTGTGTATGTGTGTATAAAACCCCATCCCCTGGGGCTGTGTGCAACCCACGCCCATGTAGATGGCTACTGCAAGGAAGAGGGCTAAAGAGGTCGACATAAGTATGCAATTTAAGAGGGAAGAGTGTGTGATTAGGTTTGGTGGAATTTATATGAGAGGTTGTTAAGGTCAAAGGTGTGTCACAGTGTCACTGTAACAAGACCAATATATAGTTCCACAATATTGAAATGATTTTCATGTTTTGTGCTAGTTTATACACAATACATTTAATCTGATGTCATGTGCACTGTTGAAAAATCTGTATCACACAAGATCATCCTGGAGATGCTAGAATATCTGACAGATCAATTGTAGGGTGGCTTTGACCTTAGTATTGGCTGCTTGTAATGCAGGTGATCAAGGTATAAAAGGGACAATGGAAGTTTCAAATGATCTTTTATAATTTAAATAACCACTGAAATCCTTAAATTGAAGTTTCAGTAAATTATCCCATTGGGTTAACCCTTCAATCCTTGCAAATAATACGACATATACAGTATCTATTTATCTCCGACAAGTGCCATTCGTCTTCAAATGACCCCATATGCAGTAACACCGCCAAAGCCTCTTTATCCCTCAGCGGGCGAGGCACAATACCCAATCCTATGTTTTACAACAAGGGGATATATAGGAGCATGTGCGGTCATCTAGAGCCAAATGTCTCCTATCCAACGAAAGGACAGGTAGATACAGTATTTCAAGCGGGATTTATGGCACAAAATAGCATTAGCTAAAAACCAGGCGGCAGTGATGGCTAAAAAACGCATTTTGGTAGCGGAACCCGGCAAGATTGGAAAATTGCCACCACCAGAGGGGCGAGGAAGCAGTAAAAATGACGGTAGATGGGGGGCCTCACTGATAACATGAGCAGCCAATATATCAGACTGCACGTGGAGGCGAGGGGCCCCAGGGGCCCCCCCCTACCCGTCCAACACACACACACAGACACACTTTAATTTATCTATTTATTTATTTCATTTCTTCCCATCCTTACAGTGCCTTCTGACCATCTCTGAGGTGGGGGGTCAAAAGGAAGTAGGGGCACCCTGATATTTTAAAAATCAATCTGTCAATCCATCAGAAATGGTTTCATTCCTTTTTCAATGACCTGAAGTGCATGATGGTGAGGAATATTGGGAGGTACATACGTGTGGGTCAGGGTGCAGTGGGAGGGGCAGGACAAAATGTTGCTGGTAAAAGAGGAGTGGAGTTAATGTGATCACTCAGAAGGGACAAGATGCATTTTGTGTGTGTGCGTGTGTGTGTGAAATGGCAGGGGCAAAGGAGTGTGGAATGGTGAGAATGGGTGTTTGTCAAGGTGCTTGGGTCTATAATTGTACGTATGTGTGTGTGTAGTATGTGCCTGTTTGTGTGTGCTAGAGACTATTAAGTACTTTTAAAGTGTAGGATATGATCTTCCTAGGCGCACACACACACACACACACACGCAGCATCCCACCGCTTCAGACAAACAGCAGCATCCAACAAGATATAAATACTGGCCTGACACTTTAATGTCAGGGGACAGCTTGTCCTGGATTAGAAACTTGTAACCCACCACAGAGCTTGACATTGCTGGGATGAAGGTGCAGCAATGGGGAGAGTGAGGAAGGGGGGGGAGCTATTACGGAGGGTCTATGTTTGATGTATAAGGGTATCTAACGTGGACTGTCGACTAGTAAGAGGTTAGCAGATGTACAATGTTGCTTTGTGTCCAGCTTTCATTGGCATTGCTGGAGTGGTGTTTCGTTTTTTTTAATCATGAGAAGCAAAAGCTGTAAGGAAAATTGAGCCTGTCACACTGGTGTGTTTCAAAGACATACGCACACACACACACACACACACACACACACACTTGTTCACAGGAAAACAGAGGATTACATACTGAAAAATTAAGCGCTTTTCTCCTCTCCTTGATCCTGTTGACCGTGCTCCGAACCTGAAAGAAAGAGAGAGAGAATGGGAGAGAAAGAGATAAGTGTACCTGACACAGCGCTCAATGTAACACACTTACAATGAATCAAAACAAAAAATCTTTCACAGCAAACTCCTGCGAGTACCTAAAGTGTAAAATGGAGAAAGGAGAACAGAACGTGGAAGGGATATAACAAATCTTGAGCGTTAGAGTTTGAGGGCACTGACAGCAGTTGGGGAGGTGTGTGGGTGTGCGTGTGTGTGTGTGTGCATGTACGTGTGAGAGGGTGTTCCAGTATGTCCCAGTGGCTAATGGGACTTGAAAGTGACACATAGAGCTGGCAAACTAAGGAGACGACTTCAAGCTATCATCTGTCAGCATAGAGCGCCGGGACCAACAAATGGAGCTATTGGAGGAGAAGGGACCGCCCTAGCAGAACAGATTACATTTTTACACTCCGGATGAAACAGTGGACTGCACGCCTTCATTTAACACAGACAATACAAGACAAGAATTTCATGGATTTTAGAGATATACAGTATACATACAATTTCAGTATATAGTTGTAATTTTACAAACCCCCAACCTAATTTAAAATTCACTCTTTGAGAAAAAAATTAAATAACTTTTGGAGAATTTTATTTTAAAATTAGATAAACAATGAATAACTTCGTAATACTGTGGAAGTTAATTCCAAGACCTTTGCTTAGAAACCAGTAATAATTTGGATGAAATCTGATTATATTTAATTGGTGAATTTCATTGTTCAATATGTCTTATAAATTGATCATTTTTGTCAATTTAAATTGATCAAAAATAAAAATCAATTAAAAATGAATGATTGAACCCAATCAAATATTTAGGACTGATTAATAATATCAACAAATGTTTCATGTAAATATTGCGTATTTAATATCACGTGAAACCAGACAATAATCCAGCAATTTAGTCTGTCCTTAATCTATTGAATAAAACTCTGCAATAACTTATGAAAATGTACAAGAATTATATGCTTAGAACTTTATGTTAGAACAGTTTTACTGATCACTCATCATTGGTTAATACATATGGTTTAGTACAATGAAATAAGTGTTACTATACATACATTTGGTAGAAAATAATCTAAATTTAAATCTAAAATTGCAGAATAAAAATATGTGAATATGCAAAAATATATATTTTGTCTTGACTAGAAAGTTATGATCCCTGATTTAATAATAACTCGGGATTTGTTATTTTAGTAAGGTTTTGAATTACTAATACAAGATGTAATCTGTTGACATTATTTTTTATTAAAAAATGGGGGAAAATAATATTATCATTATTAATTCAATATCGGAACATTTTATTATCATTTTGACTATGAGCAATTTGTTATTGTAAATAAGTACAGGATAATTATCTGTTTAGTTTAAAAAAAATCTAAATGAAAAAAACATTCAGCACAGCAGGGATTACTCAGTGTGTTAAATAGGCTGAAGTCTTCTATTGAAAGCCTCTGGCACTTTTGAGGTCTGTATGTGTGTGTGCGTGCGTGTGCCCGTGCACAGTGTCAGCGCTCACTGTAAATTTGTAGCGGCTGGGCACTCATCACTACAGCCCGTCCCAGCCCAGCCCACCACGTTAGTGAATATGCATTATGGCTTATGGCTTCATTAAGTCGCAGCTTGTTATAAATTATGACCCCACACTGAACACACACACAGTCTCAGAGACAGCATGTGTATACAGAGGATGTTTTGCATACTTACCAACGTTGAAGGGCCACATAATGAAGAGAGCCCGAGCCCTGTGACAGGGCAGAATCAACAGCATCATGTTTCCAAAACCCCCCTATTATTTCTGACAAGATCTGCAGAAGGCTTTCGACGCGGTGCAGATGTTGGAGAGACACCGTCTTAACACAATTTAATGGGGAAAGTAAGTCCTGAGGATTTCATTGATATCAAAAGCAGACGGCGTGCTGAGGCAATTACATGACACAACTTAATTAATCATTTGACAATGAGGGGAAGGGCATTGTTTTAGACGATCGTTATGTGTTTAAGGGGTTTTGCGCACACTCAAGGTTTCGCAATGATGCAAAGCATGGTTCCCCATGTAAATGGGTGCTAAGCGATTACCATATGAAAGCAGCGTGCCCGACAACACCTGCCGACATCCTTGGAGCTGATGGAAATAAAAGGTCATCAAAGCGTGGGATTACAAGGTGACCACCAAGGAAAAGCTAATTGCAATGAATAATGGAAAGCTATTGTCAAGTAATTAGCAATTAAAACGCTGCATTTTGAGTGTAATAGCAGCAGACACAGTCTGTCTTCCATGCCATATTTGTAATTATTGAGCCTGGAAACGAGCCTCATGAATGGAGAATTTTCTGACTTTGATTCACTAGTTAATTCAAAACCTTTTCTTTAGCATATCAAAGTAAAATTTCTTCACACTATGATGGTTAAAGACTAATTTGTTCTATCAGTAAAGAACTAACACCAAGTTTTTTCTTCACTCTATAGACTGTTACACAGAGCAGGCTAATGTGTGTAATAATGTAATCAAAGAAGGGGTTACCGTCCCCAGCTATCAAGGCTGGCTTAAATAAATACAGACAAAGCAGGAACCTCCCTGTCTCACACTGGCCTCCCCCTGCCACTCTTTACAGAGAAGAAACAAAAAAAACAACTTTTTGTCATTTTCATTCAGCGTTTCTGTGTGTTTTTCTATTAAGCAAATATTTCCTTTTAGGTGTCAGGGAGGGTGAAACCTGAAGCCAGTGGTGCACTGTCACACGTTAAACAAGTTAAAAATATAAAACAAAAGACAATCATGGTGAGGGAGAACAAAAGGAGTCCCCTGGAAAGGTGGTAAGTGTTCAGAGGAAGAAAGAGAAGTGTGTAAAGGTGAATAATGCCAAGATTGCAGAATTTTTCTCAAACGTTAATAAAGAAGTGTGATCCTTATGAAAACCGGAACATGTACAGACCCCAGGGTCAAGGACAACTTGATTGTAAGAAAATGAATTCCCAAGCACAAAAAAAAAGCCACTTAAGCAAGAATGCAGTGTTGATTTATATTACAGTGTGAAGGGTCAGCCCTCCCTGGCTCTGCATTGTTGGTGCATCGCCTCTGACTCAGGGACAGCTCTTTCTGCTCTGGAGAAGACATGGATGAAGATAGGAAAGATGAAAGGAGAAATAAAAAAAGGACAGGAAATGCAAAAGTTACATGAGAGATGTCCTCTTGGTCAGACAGACAGAGGTGGAAGGTTGAAATAAAGGGGTCTGGAGACAAAACAGATATAATACTGACCATAATCTTTGAAGAGTTGGGTAACAAAGTTATATGTTAGTTATATGTTACCCAGCTCTTCAAAAAAGCTGTTTGTATAAGGTGACGATGACCTTGAGATGAGATGACTTGTCGACCATGGTTCATTCCACCCACGGATGAGACAGTTTCTTAGATTAACTTTGGCACACTGTATTTACAGAATTTACTTTATATTTTTTATTTTGCTGTGTTAACAGTCCATCTTTTTCTATTTACCATAGCGCATGTATTTCCAGAAAACTGTGTCTTAAATTGTTAACTGTGCTACAAGGCAAATCCTTTTCATATTTTCACTTTCAAGTTTGGAATGGGAAGAGTCTAAAAATGAGAAATGGACCACAAGTTCACAGAAAAGTGCTGTATTTTACAAAGGCCCAGATGCAATATCACCTATGCACATCTAAAGTTATCTCTATTTACATAAACTAAAAGCCACATTTGACCAAGAGTGATTTTCATGAATTGAGTCTCATCCATTAAATTGTAATCTCTAACTCTCGCCACATACCCACCCCCCACACAGTTATGGCGTATCTAAATGGCAATAAAGCAGCATCTCAATACAATATGTCCTCACTCCTTCATTGCATATTGTTAGTTGCATATTGTTTTTCTTTTTTTGTCCTACTATGGTTAGTGCTTGGGGCCCCACGAAGCCCTGGCCAGTGGCTTTGTCAGGATGCTAAATGGAGGGCCGTGAGTTTAAAAACTTAAAGAGGCAGTGAAATATTAGCCAATGTGGGTGAGGAATGAGTGGCTGAGAACGGCGGCGTGTCAGTGTTTAATGGTCGGACTCGGATGCATATAAGTTAGTCCAAGCATGAAGGGCAGTGGGACGCTCGCGTGGAAACGATGTCCCCTCCCCTCCTTCCCATCCCTCCTCCCATCCACAGACACACGTTCACACACATACACACTGGTGCTCTCACACCCCTCCCACACAGCTTTTAAGCAGGGAGCCCATCAGAAACTTGTCATTTCTCTCATTCACTCCGACAGCCTTGAGACACAATGCAGACTTACCTCTGTGTTGTACACCCCATATATCAGGAAGATGAACAGGCCCTGCAAACACAGACAAAGAAAGAGAGAGAGAGAAAAGAGAGAGAGAAAGAAAGAGAGAGGGGAGGAGGACAAAGTTGTTACAGTTGTTTTCTCTCTTACCTTCTAGTAAAAAATAAAAGATGAAAAGTAATGAGTGGAGTGACACACACGGGTTAGGTTGATTCGTACTCTATCTACGCAGAGCTGAAGTAGACAGAAAGTTGTGAGGGGTAATGAAGAGTAATGAGAGAAGAAGCAGGACTTGAAAGAGTACAACTTCTCCAAACTGGGCCACCTCCGTAAGGCTCAGCTTGCGTTTGTTTCGCCTACAATACTTGTGCTCCTCATTTCAGCCACTAAGCCATCAAAGGCTCAAACCCAAGGTTCCACACAGCTTTATCGAAATAGAATAATCTCAAGTGCCTGTGTTCAGTCTGTGTTCTTCGACACAGAAACACACACATATATGATTGAATACCAACAAACACACACATAACACACAAGTTCAAGCTCACACATGTATACAGAGTCAGTGTATTCACAAACACATGCAACAGACACAAATAGCCATGAATTATGAAGAAACAAAGACAATATGAACACAAACACATATTAAAAGATACACACACACACACACACACACACACACACACACACACACACACACACACACACACACACACACACACACAAAGAGAGCAACTCAGGCCAGACGAGACTATCAAGGAAAAACCATTGGAGGAAAGCGCAGAAAGAGAGAGAGAAGGAGCATAATGAAAAAAATGACACATAAAAGAAGATATTTCATGTTCACAAAACTCCACGGCTAGTACCCAGGGCCCAAGAATGCCATGCCCTTGGATGCATAAAGGCTGCACTTTTGGTCACAGAAAAAGATATTTTTCATTCCAATCCATTGTGGCATCCATTGAATGTACAAGCTGTGCATTCGCCTTCGGGCCATAATGTAATACAGTTGCCTCAATGGAAACAGTGAAAACAGCATTCTCAGAGCACCAATTGAACAGTGCCACAAAAAGATGTACCAAGAAAAATGAAAAGGCAGGTAAAATTATATAAATTTCAAGGCTGACAGATACAGTAGATTCTTTGATAAGCCAACAGTACGTCGAAGTAGGTCTAGCTAACACACACACACACAAAAAACTTTTAAAAGTACATCTCTCCCCTTTCACCACTCAGTGGGTCCGTGTTGCTTCATCTTTAAGCGAAGGTAAGGACACATCCTGAGGACAGGCAGGCACAACCTGGTCAATGCATCAATCAAGATGAGTTTGGAGCATCCAATTTTTGCCAGAGGGAGATCTCAATGCATCACCATTGACAACATGATTTGGGGGCCCATTCAGAGTGACAGGCCAACGATGGCCGACAATGACGACCTCTAGCCCAAGCTACTGCCCATTCACCTCCTACTGGCTGCTCTCCTGTCCTCCAGGGACTGAATTGCCCTGTCGGGCTGTCAGGTGACACCTTAGGACATCCATCCTCTTTAAACTGACAATTCCACTGGTCTCTGACATGCTGAAGACAACAAGCATAATAAGAGATCTCAAGCTGAGATCTGAGACCTGCGATTTTATCTACACTTAATGTACACGTAATGTTAACTACAACCTAATACAGCAAAGCATGTGATTAATTTAGTCGCAACATGGCCATGAGGGGACTGACAAGGCTGTTTACCAATACCAGTGATTACACAAGTATAACTAGAGCTGAGATTTCTGACTTTCAGAACTCATCTTCTGACTCATACTTTGACTGCCCACTTCCACTCAGCCAGTCACATAACTATTCACAGTTCCAAATGTTCAGTGATAAGGGATAGTGCTACAAATTAACAATCACCATGTAACAAAATGTTTTGGCTGAAAAGGCTACAAAAGCCTATTTCTCAAGCTAAAAATATCAATTATTATTGAAGTATGTGTGCAAGGTGACGTATTATCTTTTTACTGGCATGTTATCTTCTTTGCTCCAATTTCCAACTGCAAGCTTACTCCTCTACTATTAAAATGCACTGTTATTGTTGGGTCAATTGCAGGCCACTGTAGCTCAAAAAGACTATAGGGCTGCAAAGGTGGGAAGCTGTCCTAGACACTTTCATAACATGACAAGTTTGGACCTTTTCTCATCATCATGTGTGGAAACATACTGTTGTCAAATACTCTTTTCTCACACACAAACACACACACACATAAATACGCATGTACACAAGCACACATATACAGTAACAGACAGTGGGTGGTTAATTTGCAACACATACCCTATTGTATTGCATTAGAATTGCAATTTCCAACTTACTGTTGCAATTTGATTATCATGTTTTTGATCATTCCTCTTATTTGTAATTAATCTTTTGTTGTGTAGCGAACAAAGTGGGGAGAACATACTGTGCACGTTAAGGAAAAATGATCTATTAAAATATAATTGAGTTAAAAATAAGTGGCAGCACAACAATAATGATAGATTGTTTAAAATGTTAATTCATTAATATTCCCACTAAAAACAAACAGAGACGAAAAATGGGGCACATTATTTAAATGCGTGTGCTTTTCTAAACCCAGTCCTGTTTCTTTTGAACTCAGCAGCAAATGCTACAAATTTATGCAAAGAATGAACGCAGTTGCTTTCAAAGTATTGCTATACTGTACATCAAACAGGGGAGCATAAATTAATTAGCATCCAGCTAATTAGGGAACAATTGTATGTTTAAAAAGTTAAAGCCAACAAACAATGTCTGACCAAAAACATTATCACCCCAGGGAGATGTACTATGCTGCAATGCAAGACAGAAAATAGCATTTGTTTAAATTAACAGTTCCTTCTTATCAGCTGCTGAGAGCTTTGTCTGAGAAAGCAGAAAGAAAAAATCAAAGTCAGAGATCGATTTACTTACAAGGAGTCTAAGTTAATTCAATTAAACCAAGATCATGTGGCTCTAGCCATTGTACTGGCTGCTTGCGATGTTGACAACCTCCTTTTGGAAATTTACCACGTTCTACCTCTGCTGTCCTTGTAACTCACTCTTCCTAAAAGCATCAAAGTGTGTTAAATGTTTAAGGTGATCCATCAACCACTTGTAATAAAAGCTTTAATTATTGTTTCTTTAAGTGTGTCTACTTAGTAGCTTCAATGTATGTGAATAGTGAAAAACTAAAGCTAATTAAAAAGCTAATTTCCCTCAAATGTCAAAAGCTAGAGATCTCTGGCAAATAAAGAGGTTCTTATAGCCGGTCTATTTAGATTGACAGTTATTGTATTATTAGATAAAATGCAGTTTGAATTTCCATTTTCTGTTAACTGAGTTGCCAGAGAGCAGAACTGATTGCAGGCCTTTCACATTTTTAGTCATTTAATTGTACAATGAGACAAAGTAAATGAGCAGGTAGGAGTTCAGCATTTAGCTGAAGGATACTTTCCACAGAGTACAAGGCTGCTGACTGATGTAGCTGCCAGGATTAAGCCTGTGACCTTTCAGTTACAATTATGTTGAAGTATGTCAGTGGCAGGTAACAACCAACATATAATGGGCAGCATATGGCGTTTTATTTTTATCACTGATGTAAAGTTAGATATTTTTAAGCACATTTCATATACTACAAAATGCAGGACACACCTACAAAACACTAAAGGTTATTTCAATCTGCCATAAAAAATTTATAAAATCCAGAATATCATGGATACAGATTTAAGCCCTATACACACATTGACTGGCCAGTAATTTCTGCTATAATTTACAGTGTGTACACATCTTCTCCTACCGTTTCTATTTCTACAAGAATGGTTTCAATATACCTGTTATCATGAAGGTTTTGCATAAGACACACATCCAAGTATTGCTATACCAGAAAACTGTATCAGTGAAACTGGTAATTTCATCAATTTTTATTAGTGATTACTTGTTGCTTTGCTTTCAATAATTAATTACATGAGACTTCATTATATAACTAGTCACCAGAGTTAAAAGAGAGAGAAATAAAGAGACAGCAATAGATACTGTAGATACTCAGAAATTCTAGATGGGCAAATTTCCCCCATTTCCTGGTTGTTCTTTGGTTGCTGCCTCTGATAGTCTGGCAGGAAAAGAGTGTCATGACTAACAGACTGCATCCTTGCATATGTCCACTACAAGCTTGGCTGTGAACATTGATAAATCCTTGCTAAAACCCCATACATCAGCCCCAGTCTTCCATAGCACATATATAGCACATTTGACAGTGAGCACACTGTAGCAGCACTATGTAAAACTGCCCCATCTCCTCATTATTTTGTGACAATAAGCAGAAATTAATTTTACTTCTCATTTGGGGAATTCACCTGCTCTGCTTTATACATGCTCCTCCTGACACTGCAGTACCAACACAAACAAATGCACACCCACAGTAGTTGCTCCACCTTTCCTTCTGTGTTACAAATGATTACAAATTTTCAGTGAACAATGCCTCTGTATTTACACCCCCTCCCTTACCTTTCAGCACACCCTATTTCCCCATCTCCATCAACCTCCCAAATGTGTTAGGGAGTGCAGCGCTGACAGGTAAAAATCTCAGAAAACGGCAAGTTTATGACATTGTCCTTGGAAAACAAATTTTCAATGTAAAGATATGAAAACTATTATTAAGGAGGGAGGGCAGTGTCTTCACAAGGAGAGAGCAACTGCCAGGGCAGCTTTCTCTTTCTTCCTGGAATATATTTCTGCTGTCAGCTTAGCGCTTCCTTTTGTATGAGAGGGGATAAAAAGTTAACATGAGGTATAAAGATAAGAAGTATAATGACTTTTGTGTAATACAGTTTTTTGTTTTACAATTAATTAATAATTTTAAAAGCGCTTTTATCCAAAGCACTTTACAAGGTTTTTGCCACTAACCCATTCATGTACATACCGATCACAGCGAGCTATCACGCAGGGTGCTGGCCAACCATCAGGAGCAATTTGGGGCTCAGTGTCTTGCCCAAGGACACTAAGACATGTGGACAGGAGGAGGTGGGGATCGACCTCCCAACCCTGTGATCAGGGGACGACCCGCGCTACCTCCTGAGTCACAGCTGCCCCTCAAGAAAACAGTAAATCTACAATGGAGGTGACAGGAGCAAAGTTAGCACGACTCATAGAGCCAAAATAGCCACATTTTTGGAAAACACGCCAGGTGGAAATAAACTGGAATTATCCTTTAAGTCTATATTGGCAGTCACTCCCATGACTAACACAATTATTTCATCAGCTCCACTAATCAAAAGAAATGTTACACTAGTGTCAGGCCTGTAGCCAGCTATGGTCACATCCAATGTCTTCAATGTTAATCCAGTAGTGCAGAATAGTAACTGACTAGGACAGTTACTGTTTTTTAGAAAGGTTTTTTTTTTTTTTTTAAACTGAGCCCTTTGACTGTCAAACAAGAAATATTAATAAAACTACTTTACACAGGGGCTCTGGCTTAGGGGCTCCCTCGCCCCTTGAGCCCTTAAGGCTGTGCAGGTTTGATACAGTAATGTTCGGTAATATGTATCCATGGTGCTTTTGCCAGCAATACATTTATTTACATATGAATCTTTTTCTTTTTACAGTATGTTGAATTTGAACAACATTTGAATTTGACTTCAGTGTTTGGTGATCGGCCACCTCTATGGTTAATGCTCAAAGTTTACGCTTCTGTGTGACTTAAATTTCATCTAATCATCTGCCCATCTTCAGTATGATTTGTTTAGCAGTACAACATGGTTTACAGTATTGGACATAATTAAAAAAGTCCAAGCTTTACATCATCTCTTAGGGGAAATTAATTCAGCCTTTACAAAAATACAATGTCACAAATTAGAGTCAGTAAGGCAAGTCTTTCATGTCAACACTTTGAATAAATTTGGTTGCTCTAGGGAAAGCACTAAAACTAAAATCTATGATTAAAAAGAATGTCCTCCTTTGGTATGGCAGAAAGTAAAAAGTTATGGCTGCTTGAACAAGTTTCACTCCATCTCAGCGTTCCATATCCAAATAAAAAAAACATACAGAAACCTTTCATAAATGAGATAGCTGTATTTGGTTACTTTCACTGGAGTAATTGTAAACCACATGTTCCGCACAGTTTTTAGAAGAACTTCAGGCACTGCCATTTCTCAATGTCAAAAATGATTTATACTTGTCTAACCCTACATCAAAAATCCAAATAGATATACTTTTCACAAATGACATCCTTCAATCAGACCGACAGCTTTCTCTTAAGTAGCTGAACACCGCAACCTCCACATCCTTTAAGAGAATTCCAGACTTCAGTGTCACCCAATGCCAAAAATGAGAGCTATTTGAACAAGTTGGAACCGACGTCAAATATCTCAGCCTAAATTCAAACACACAGAGACACTTTTCACAAATAGAGCTATCGGCATCCCCACTTGGCAAAAAAGGGGAGGAAAAATTCTGCCCTTGCACCTGGTAATCATTACGGAAATGAGAGGCAGAAGAGGTTAAAACGCTGTGATGGGGGAAAAAGAAAAGAAATTCACACTTCTGCACTGGGGCTTGCTAATGTCTCTGACCCCTCCATGCATAAACAGTTTAATTAACATGTATACATAACTTTCACTTTAACTGCTCATGGCATGTCAAATCAAAGTGTCTGTCAAAGCTGTGAAACAGGGAGTTGATACTTTGCAGGTCCTCAGTTCAAATCCAGCTCTGTGTAACTGCTCCAGCTGGACAGAGAAGCTGGCAATAAGACATGAAGGCAGACAGACAGGTAGACGGGCAGCCTGCCACTCTGTCAGTTTGATGAGGTAAACACCTCCCAATAAAAGCTTTGTAACACCCAGCTAAGCTTTGCTCAACCGAAGCAGGGGGCAAGACATTATGAAAAACAAAATACCAACTAAACATAGAAAAACTTGATGTAACTTTTTATTCAGTCTAAAAAGTTTTCAAAACTCCAGGAAACATAAAGATTGTTGTGGTCGTGATTGAAACATTAAAGAATGAAAAAAAATGCTGCTTTTCTTTTCTACAACTGAAGCAATACCATGTTTTTCAAGTGAATATGAACATGCAGACTAATGCCTAAGTGCATCCATGATCTTTCTACAGATTATTAAGGACATTTATGTATAAAAACCCATGCAAAAAAGCTGTGCTCATTATTTGTGCAAAGTCAAGAACAGTGAAAACTGATCACTGATCTTACAGCATTTCAAACAATGCACAGCCCATAATGTCCATCCAGTATCATTAAACTCTTTATTTGGTTCTCTTCACAATGACACATTACAGTATATAGTCCGTGTATGAGGGTGGGGTTGGGGTCAAAGTTTTTTTTCCTGTTTCCATCCTGTTGTACATTATTAGGGAAAGTGGATCAGTCATTCTATGAGAAGAGCTATTAGGACTCTCCCTGTTTTTTTCCCGCACACACACCCAATCAGTTGGGCTGTCACATTGAGGAGGGGACCCCCATGCCAGACTGTGTATAGCTACAGAGGAAAACTGAGAGTGTACACACACACACACACATAAAAACAGGAACACACTAAGGCCGGCAGCAACACCAGTGCTGGTTTGTGATGGCTCAGGAGAGGAGGGAGAGTTATTAGCTTAGCCCTGAACCACCTACTTAATATAGGGGCCGGCGGTGATTGCTAACAGAGCCTGGCAGAGGTGACAGCTTTTGGCCCTGCTTGAGGAAATCCAATTGAAAAGCAGCCAAGAGGAACAACAACCCCGAAACAGATGTTGCTCGCTACCACCAGCGCAACTTGGGTACACACAACCCAATGGCAACAAACCACGATGGCAAATCTGACACACAAACGTACACGCAGCGGACACAGAGGGGAGCACACACACATATACTGTAGACACACATGAAACTGTACAATAACTGCATGTATAAGGGAAAAAAACAGCACCAGAAATGTCCATAAACACATAGGTTGTACACGATGCACACAAGTAATGATTTGTAAAGCTCACTCTTGGTGCCGTTTCCAGTATTTGCATTGCAATTGGCATTTTTATAATCTGACTTTCATCCTGATTGTTGTATTATTGATGTTTTAATCCAGTTTTCATCTGTTATTGAATATAAAAAAATACTAATATATTCTCTAATGTTTTTAAATAAATAACATAATTCTCAGCTCTAAAGCCCCTCATAAAGAGAATTTCTATCAGTGTTGTCAGTTTGTCCAAGGTTGCATAAAACTGGCCACCAGTGCTGTATTTAACGTATAGGAATAGCACAATGACATCAAAAATTAATAACATCATACAGGTTAAACATAACACTCCCAAATCCACCCAATGACAAACACACATACTGGACATTCCCTCCAGTTTAAACATGATTTAAGGATCCATAAACTATATCAATCCAAGGTTAGTGAGCATTTTTTTTTATCATGGTTGAGCACAAAACTCTCTGGCAGCTAACCCAGAAATGGAATTAAGAGGGAAGACGGAAGGGTTTGTAAGTCTGTTAAAAACATCTATATTGAGTGGACGCCTAAATAAAACCTTTCCCCCCAGAGAACAGACCTAACTAACCATCCATCCATCAATCCCTCTTCTCCTCTCTTTTCTTTTTGAACATCTCTGGCACGCATGCCCTCAAATCTTTACAGCCCCTTGCTCCAGTATTAACTGAGTTTGGCAAGGCTGACCATGCCTCAGTCGTAATAACATTCATTTTTTTTCTATTACTGGTACTGCAAAAGAGCAATGGAGGGGGGTGGGGGGCTAAAATCAATTCTGACATATCTTTATTGCCAGTCGATGACAAATGATGGCACATTTGCCATTGCTCTGGCATTGTGTCAGTGTATGTCATATCGATTTTACATCAGACGGACAAATGTTATTGATGAAGCGCCCAAGTAACAGATGAGCACTCTATTTTACTTGTTTTAAATAAACCAGAATGATGGGGAGTGAGGGGGTGATGGTAGCAGATCTTTCCATTCACTAATACACGTGATTTAAAAAAAAAATCTTTAAAATTAACTTAATTCCGAGGCGTTTACACAAACCGGGTCTGTTGGGAGTGGGTAACTACACCCTGAACCTGATCACACTGCACACATGTGGCAATGTAAGGGGGGAGGCAGGGTGGTGGTGGTAAAGAGTGCACGAGAAAGAGAGTGAACTGTAAACAAACTAGCTTTTAAACAAGACAATTTAGGGTTGCGTCTTAGGCGCCAAGCAAAACACAGCCATGGAAAACTGATACAAACTTTTAACACATGGGTCAAAGCAGGAGTCTTTGAACTGACGAGGGAAAGCACGCTGCCAGTGCAGAGAGCTGTTTAATTAAAAATACTTAGGTATCTAACAGGCCTTTCTGTGGCGCCCCCTTGTCAAATTGTATGTGATCCCACTGTCAATCTCACAGGGTGTTTTCTAATTGCATAGTTTTCCACTGACAGAGAGCAAAAAATGTCCTGAGAAACAGCAGCTAGAGACTGGGTTTGGTTTATAGGAACTGTACACATGGACACACACGTGCGTACACACACTTAGATGCTCAAGTTACTGACACTGACTATGTACTGCACATACACATAGATGCGGATACCATATCGGTGTATACACATAGATATGTATACAAATACAGTACAATACTACATTCAGATATATGAATATAAATCCATTCACAAACTCTTCCAGTCTGATACACACTTACACTACACACAACTTGTTGTTCATTTGCAGCATACAGAAGCCTTAACCTAAACCATGTTTAGAAAGAATTCATTTTAAATCCTGAATTCACTGAATTTAAACCAGGTACAATGACGTTATCTCCAAGCAGCCCCAACACACACATACACAAGCACACGTTCACACACACACACACACACACACACACACACACACACTAATCCTAAAATTACACACATACAGATACACCTACACCGTTTTATATGCACAGGCAACACACATACGTATGTGAAGAGCAATACTTTTTCAGAAATGCACACACTAGCATGCATACATAAAACATAAATGTACATACATAATACAAAAACTGCACCCACAATCACACAAATTCATGGATTCACAAGGATCCATCAACATATACTACACATACACAGAATTCATTGAAAAAACAGTGGATCTTTCTCTAGTTAAATCAGTTCATAGTATCATTAGACATAGACACTTAAGAACCGATGAAATCTTCCAATTGTAAACCTACATTTCTTACCATTTAAAATGTTTCAGTCCATTAAATACGTTTCCATATGTAATTATCGATTTGCACCCATAATTAATAATCATGTACACAAATTACATGACAACTTTCATTGTTTGTATTGATCTATTCTTTTTGAGCTAGAGTGTCCAGTTATTCATATGTATATATTTGTAGTCATGAAAGCAAATTTAAAATCACCTGACAGATACATGTGCACACATAAACACACACACCTTATACATACGTTTGAGAGAATGCCTAAAATTGCACCGCTGACAAGACTGTGTTGCAGTGCCCTTGACTAACAATGACAAATGGATGCAATATGCAAAGACTGAACAAGTTGCTTTTGGGTACAAAACAGAAAAAAAGATAGCTCCAGGTACCATTATGGGATGCGTTTGTTCTCCTGTTTCCCAGCTGAGGTGAGCCGAGCTGAGGTTAATGACATGTGTCAAGATCAAGAAGTGTGTAGGTGTGTGTGTGTGTGTGTGTGTGTGTGTGTGTGTGTGTGTGTGTGACAGAGAGAGCGAGAGAGAGACACACACACTTCCACCGTCTCACATATGTGTATTTAAGGTTTTTTTTTGTTATTTTCTTTATTTTTTATTATTATTATTACTATTTCTATTTATTTATTTTTTTTAATGAAACTGTTTATTTCTTATCTGTTATTTTATTATTATTCTAATTTCATTATTATTTGACGCTTTGGCAATATTGTTTCTGTTACATTCATGCCAATAAAGCTATTTGAATTTGAGAGAGAGAGAGAGAGAGAGAGAGAGAGAGAGAGAGAGAATTGTCAATGGGTGAGTCTTGTGATACATTATTGTGCTGTATCTGTGACCTTGTATTTGTTAGGAATGTAAATGACTACAGATAAATTATTTGGATATGAAGAAATGATGCACTTTAAACGGATACCAATTATTTCTAAATGTGAGC
>LKNJ01000409.1:318521-453842 GCA_002120245.1 Maccullochella peelii
TATATTAAACTACAAAACAACCCCTTTTATTGCTTAGTATCCTCACAATGCAGCAGCAGCTCCACACACAGTGTCACTGTCTATCTGCTTCTGCCTTATAGCTTTGAAAAGTTGAAATACCCCAACCACATGTTTTATCTTCAAAAAACTTCCAACTCTTTTCCCCCCACAATGAGCTACAAGTAAAACAAAACAGTTCCTAGAATCAAAATTAATTTAAATAAGTCAGAAAACATTTAAACTAAAATGAAAATGGTCAGCTCAGAAAACCACACTAAATGAAAAATTAAGTCCTGAAATTTACTAAAATGTACAACTAGATTTTTTTCTCTGTGTGAGTGTAATATTTGGGTCACATGTGTGGTTCTGTGTCTGTGTTCCGTGTACACATGCCAGCATAAACCCACTTCTGTGTGTGTGTATCCATGTATGTATGTGTGTGCGCACATGAGTGTGTGCATGTGCGTACATGTGTGCTACAGCACTACCATGGTGGCAGGGGGAATCCATCATGATAAACTGGCAGACTTGGTGACTGTCACATGCAATCACACTTCACTACGGTTCGCAGGACTTCAAAGTGAAAATGAATGGTAGTTCATCGACATGAAGACTTCATATATCTTCGTTTTTTTTGCTTTTTCTCTCTCTTATTTTTTGGAGGAGACTTGTCTCTTTTCTCTCAGTCTCCTTTTGTTATGAGAATCACTTGTGTTTTTGTCACTGTCTGAAATGCATGGAGGGACACACGGATCAAAAAAATAAATAAAGAAAGAATTCTATTCCATCCATCATTTTCTATCAGGTAATTTAAAATCGGTAACTCACAAGTTTTCACTCAAATCTGACAGTTTGCATAAAAAGGTTTTCAGGAATTGCGTTTCCCATATTTCCAGGCATCGTTAGGATCATATTTACATATGGGACAGAGAATGTAAGAGGGAAGCTGTGGTGGACTTAAAGCTGTATTAGGCTTTGTGTGACCACTAGAGGGCACAAAGACTCCAAAACAAGCCAGCAAAGAGTTCTATATCTATATCTATCTAGATAGATAGATACTATATTACCATGACAAATTCTTTTGACTTGTGTTTTGGCAAAAAATCTTTGGCATCCTGGTACAATCCTATGTATTACCACCTGTCAAATTTAAGTCCAGTGTTTGTTTTTTTAAATTCACTTGCATTTAGCCCTGTTTTATTTGAACTTTTTTGCAAATTCACAAGAAAAACATCTGTGTCTCATGGGCTGATGTTTGACTTCTCCGCCATGTTACGCTTTACTATTAATGTACAATTGGCATTTGTGAGCTTGTGGGCTGAGAGTGGCTGCCTATATCTTTAAATAACCAGGTGTAAAAACTTAAACTAATAAAAAGGACAGATAGATGGACCGACTAACCAATACTTGTGTTTTAGTTTAACAGTAAGCTGAAAGTGGCTGAAGGCTGTGTAGAGTTGAAGACTTGACTATTGTTTTTCACCAAGACAACCACCAAAATAGCAACACTTTCACATCAACAAAAAACCCTTTTCAATGTCCATTAAGTGTAATAACTGTTGATGATTTAATTTTATCTGAACATATCATTCACTATGAAGTAATACCTCACAATCTCCAAAAAAAATAAATGCCTTGATGGTAATGCAGCAAATGACAGAAAAAACCCTTTAAAGATTGAAAAGCCTACATGGCATTAAGCTATAATTGAATATGGCAAGTGTTAAATGTGATAATCATCAAATGTGTAACCACTAGAAAGTCAAATGAGCCATAATAATGCCAGTGCTGCATCTGCTGCAGCTCTCTCGCACCACAGCAAGGCTTGCCTTTAATCTAGTAATGACTCTGAAATGATACTGTGCTTTAAAAACTGTGGAGATGAGGCTATAGGTCTCTCTGCCTCCCTCCCTCTCACTCTGCCATGGCCCAGGCCCTGCTCTCGCTCTCAAGCTGTTTGATTGGCACATGCTTTCACTTAATGAGGGATAATTACTAAGGAAAACAAGTGGGAGACCACATCTGCTCAGTGTAAAAAGAAGTCCAGGCCTGGTGCAATCTGTCAGACATGGCTTTCAGGTTGTGTGTGTGTGAATGGTTTACCCACCATCAGCGGCCTTCCAGCCCAACACAAACCCACCAGGACCCTCCTTCCACCCTGTCCCGACAAGAAGCAGATTAATAGGAATCAGCATGTGGCTGTAAACACTCACCGGGAAGAGTGTATATCTGTGTGCGTTGACGCACATAGGAAATGACCTAGGGTATCTGTCGGGGACAAGCCAGGGGCCACAGCAGGAAGGGCAAGAGGCCAGTGGGAATGATCAACATCAACATTCCAATCAGTGTCATGCTGCCAGAGCTGTTCCCCAGCTCCCATCGCCACTGTTTTGTTTACTTTCACACAATGCTGTAATGGTAGTAAAACACACAGGTAGCCGCCCTGCTCCCCAGACACCTCCACATAAATCATCTCTGCATGGGATTTACATTGTGCTAAATGGTCTCTTAATGACCTGCCCATGTTTACAGGTAGTTGTCTTGATTATAGTCTAACGCTAGTACCGTAAATCAAAGTTTTAAAGGGGCCCTTGTCATGTTTGAATGGAGTTACTTACCCATGATTGGGTTTGGTCATAATATACTGTACACTCGTCAATCATTTGGCAAACTATCAGTCAATTTAATATTGTGACTATTCAGTAGGTGAGGACGTAAGCTTAATTTATGCTTGACGCTCTTGACAGCGGCCTTTCAACAAAGGATATATTTCACATCTTGCTCCACTTAACCTCGTTCTACCTTTTCATGCATAAACGGGCCTAAAAGTAAAAGGAAATCAAATGTACAATTTTTTTTGTTGATTAGTCATTTACACAGCAATATTATCTCACTTGTTTTGCCAGCTTTGTTTTAAGCAGGTCCAAATCAAAATACCAAATCAAATTGGGCAACATTAGAAGTTTCCATATCACTTATACAACACTACCCCACTTCTCTTTCAGTCAAAAATGTATCATTATTGTAGAGAGACAACAGATCCAAGTGGCCAGCTGACCAAAGCCTAAATAAAGTTAATAGTCTAATAGTCTGACCTAAGTTTTCAAATTAATTGTATAAATAGTCATTTTTTATAAGCCATCTAATATTAATTTAACCTTGAACAGCAGTAGATTTGACAAATCATAAAAACTGAGTAATATGGGATTTAAGAACAGTAGACCTTCACTTAATGGGGATCAATTCAGGTGCTTTTATTTGTCTTAGGTTGGCCCATGGCAACGTTGTGTTTTATTAAACTGCACTGCCTCTCTCATTTTATAAACCAATTAGCAAGACAATTAACTATCTCCTAACTTGATGAAAAAGCAGCAGAATAGAATCACATTTTCCATCTATTGAAATAATTTAGTAAGAGAAGAGAGACAGCAGCGTTTATTTGCTTTAACCTTAATGCAGCAAAAAGAAAATGGCTCACATGTAAACTGGAACCGATATTTGACAGCCTTTTAACCTCCAGACACCCTCACAGCCCCCTGCTCCACCCCATCCAACCACCTCCCTGCCACCCACCCACTAGAAGAACAACAGGGTTTTGCTTTCTTGCCCTGTGCTGACCCAGTTCTCACTAATTACCCGCAAAGTATACATCAAAGCCAGGCAAATCTACAGATCTGCTGCAACGTGGCAGGGTAAGGGAAACCAGGACTATCCCTAACCTAGTCACCACCAGCCATCACTCGTGTGTGTGTACATGTGAGTGGTGTCAGCCAATACAAAAGGCAAGGCGGTGAACTTATAAATAGAACGGTCATTGTTTCGACATGGGTAATTTCGGGTGTCGGGAGATTTTCCTGACACTGTCGGCTGTGTGGGTTGGATGAGGGGGAGGAAGGGATGTTGAGGAGTGAGGTCATGAAGTTAGGAGTCAGCTGATGGAATAACACGGCATGCATATACACACACACAAACATAAATCCATAGACACACACATATCACTAAAGGCATCAAAGCACGGATGAAAATAGTAACACAAATGTGCAATAAGTAGGCAAACGAGAGTACACACTCTCTCTCTCTGTCCCTCTCTCCCTCACACATTCTCACACACATACACAAGTGCAGACATACAGGTATGGTAGGGCAGGGGCAAAGGGGATGGTTTGCTTTCTTATGACACAGGCTATTACTAAATTGAGCTGGCAGGTAATTCTAAGGCAAATAAATGCCAGTGGGTTTAACACAAGGAGAGGTCTTAGGGGTGCCGGCGTTAGCAATGACAGGAATTCTTTCGCCTCTTTTGACAGGAAGCCTATTATTCTCATTGCTTTATTTTCCCAGGCCAGTTTATAAAAACTGATCTCTCCGATAGCATTTCATCCCCCCCAAAAATCAGTCTTTCCTCATTTGAATTACTGCCGCTCCTAGCTCACTTTTGCTTGTCAGGCTCTTCACTCCCAGACTTGATATTTACAATAGAAGAGAATATAGGGTGATTTTTTTTAACAACTTCTTTCACTGACTGCTTTTCAGTTAATTTCAAGGGTACTTAGGTGACCATTTTTAAGAGGGGTTTTCCATACAAAAAACTTCTAACTGCTAATATCTTGAATTAAGCCTGTAAGACATCCTCCCTTCAAGTAGGTGAACATACAGCACTATGAAATGTACAACAGAGCTCTAATGTTAATGCTGTTCAAACTTAAAAAAAATACAGCAAAAGATGAAAAGAGACAAAAGGGAAAAAATAAGTACAAGTTTAGACAAAACACACTATAAATACACTTAAAAAAGCTGTGCTACATCCTCATTATAAGTGCCATCTCAGAGAAGCGTGGTGGGAGTCAGTGCTGACCTTGGTATCCCGTTTGAATATTGTTTTAATGCCATGGTTGGTAATTGAGGATGCAACGCAAACAGTGGACTCTTTTTCAAAGGGAAAGTTATTTTCCCAGGCAATGGGAATGCAAACAATCATGTCGTGCATTTATTTGTTTGTTTTTCAACCCCACCTCATAATTATCCAAAACACTAATTAAAATATGGATGTATAAATAAATCTCCATGATTTTACCTATGACTAAATTAACTTAAAAGTTTTCATCACCCTTGCACAGAGTTTTAATTCCTTAAGCAAACACTTGAAAATCTTTTTTGTTGTATTTCAACATTATTTTAAATAATCTTATGTATTTTTAAATATACAAGAAATGTTTGGTGTGTAACTATGGGCTACTATTAATGTGGAATCACATTTAAAATTTTATAAGCTAATTTAGTGTATTTTTCAATTTTGAATTATTATTGGTATATGAAGTGTGTATACTGTGTGAGCATATAAAGTATTTATATAATACATAAATATAGTATTTCATTCCATTAAGTATAATTATGTCAGCCAATGATTGATTAGTAAGAGATAGTAAAACTTTTCAGTTTGTCAGAGTAGTAATCACCTTTGACAACATGAAGTATGTCAAAAGAGAACAGCTAAAATGTGTCTGTGCTTTTGATAAATATATCCCTCAAACAAGAGCATGTTATCCAAAATCGCTTGCTGTCCCACTACATCCAGTAAACTCCACTCTACTGGGAGAGATGGCCGTTGTTTTAAGTTGCGTGTGATGCGAGATACAGCCGACTCTGAATAAGGACGTCAAGGGAATACAGTTCCTGCTTTCTCAAACAATCCAAAATGAAAAACATTTCCCTCCTTAATCTGGCCGGTGAGAGGTTTGCCGTGTGTGTGTATGCTCCTGCACGTGTTCTTGTAAGGGCATGTATGCCTGTACAGTGTGTGATTAGGCGGCAAGGACTGGGTTACAACCAAGGTTGTACTGATATAAGGTTTGCTGATATTGGGCACTTAAATGAAAAATAACCTCTTCACCTTGTATATGCACTATATAACAGTGAACACCGCCAAATTACCAGTGTACAAAATCCTCATGGATTTTCACATCAAAATTCTATTCCATATACGTCTGAACATTTTTGGAATGTTAGACAATACAAAATTCATCCAATTCATCTAGTCCAAATTTACAAAAATCAAATTCGCTTATGATTTTAATATAAGGCATCAACAAGTCAGCATTAAAACCTGCAAATAATGTGATTTTGTTTTGCATATGTCTTTCTTTCATTTTATCGTCTCATATTTTTTGTTTAATCTCTTGCTTACTGGCAGTAAGCATATTCCTCCTGCCTTTGAATTGTTGTGTTGGGTCACGTTGTTTGAAGGAGCTGCTTACCCTAAAATAATTCATAAAATAAAAAACAACAACTTTAAAATAACATTGCTGTGTCTCAGTGGGGAGTTTTCGTGTCCATGATCCATCTAAATGCTGTTTCATTGGCTTTTCCACCCTGTCAGCTATGGCATTGTGGGGGAATCCGTGTAATTTCTGAGCATTAAAAAAATCACATTAAAAAAACAACTAAATATTGGCAAAATATGCAGCTTATTTACAGAAGTATTATTGTCAATCATCAAAAGTGAGTCTCAGTTACAAGATGGTACAGCAGGAAAAAAGAAATAGGGAGGGGGAGCGGAAAAGGAAAAATTTGGCTTTGAATGGGCCGGTTGTGCAGGTCCAGATGAGTGGCCTGTAGATGACGGACTGGGGAACTGGATCCAAGTTCTGCTGTTTTTGTTTCTTCTGCCAAATGAGAAATTAAAATAACTTCTAACTCCTTGGTCTGCAGGAGGTTGTGGGTAATGGTGACAAGTGGTTACACACACTATGCACACACACACACACACACACACACACACACACACGAACACAAGTTTACAATACTTAGGAGGGCATTACATTAAAAAATTCAAGCTGGTCTTCACAAGATTGGAAGTACAGGATCACACACGGACACAGACACACAAACTCCACCATCACCTCTTGGCTTATGCTAACAACAAGCCAGCCAAAATTGCTTTTCCACTGGCTTGTTCTCTGTTTTTGCTCTCAGATTGTTTTGCAGTGTATTCTTACCTGGCCAATTTAACAGTGAATGCTCTCTAATTCTATATTGGACAGCATGGGGTTAGAGTTAAAGTAAAGGTTGAAATTATAATTTGTAAGGGGAATATTTTTGATGCACCAGCTTTTTAGGACGCAAGAACCATACTGCTACGAGACAGCAGCAACAGCAAATCACACCTGATTAATATGTGACAGTGTTAGGCAAAACAGAGACCCCAATATGGATCCACTTACATGTGATTTATTTAGTTTTCTAGTTCAACAACAAGTATGGAGATGGCTTTACTCCAGCTTTTACAAGAGCCTCAAAACTGCAGACTGACTCAAGGTAATATTAAGGGCACACTTTCTCCCACTTATAGTATATAGGAAAGTTTTCACTCTTGCCTACCACTTGATAAGGCCTAAATACCTAAATAAGAGCTGCCCGTAAAAATCATCAGGCCTCATTCACAGATGTTTTGTTATTTTTACTCTGCTTGCAAAAACCAAGTAACAAAAGAATAACAAAAAATCCCACATCTGATTCGTGAAACAAGTACAGATCACTGACTTGTTGTTACAAGTGTGAAAATCTTGTGGAATCAAGATTGATCTTGAAAATGGAGGCATCTCATTAGCATTTGTAAATGTATCAATTGCATAAGTCAACACCCAAAAAATCTAATTTAAGGGCAGCAATCAGAGGCGTAAAAACTATGTGGAAACTTAACATCAGGAAATGTATCTCACAGCACACTTGTCCTTTAACTTATACTCATTGTGTTTATTTTACAGGTGACAGGCTTTTTTAAGACAAGTCCTGTAAGATTTTTTATGAATACACATGATAAGTCAGTCTTATTGGTAGTATACACCTCACCAGTTCCAGTTTCAGTTAGATGATAAATGGTTTGGCAATGGTTTAAAACATTTGTAAAATTTAATGTGCAGACCACCTCTGCAAGGGCAGAACAATTCCTTAACAATGAAGATGGGTCTGAGTGGGGTCTAATATCAAGTGTATCACTGGGCTGTAATTTCTATTACACCAACAAAACATATGGAAAGCAAAAGCATAGAGCAAAATGTTGAAAATACTAGCCCTATAGGAATTTTTGACATTGTGTATTTTTCAGATGGTTCATTTGCTATTTCATGGCCTACAAATCACTGCAAACCATAACAAGGATGTGTGTTTGGTCCTGACGACCTGTAAAATTTTCTTAATATTAACATTTTTTAAGTCAGAAAATATTCAATGAATCCCATAATTAGAAAATAAGCAGAATTAAAATATATCGGTGAATATGAACTTTTTATGAATGAGGCTGCTGTGAAGTCTGGAATGCGTACATGCCATTAGGTGGAGACCTTTTCACCTTGAGGGGGCACATTTTTGAAGTGGGAATGGTTATGGGTTGTGGAAGGCTGATACTGATAATTTAACTAGTTACATGCCAAAACTAACAGACATTTCCCCCAATTTCTACTTAGTAGAAAAGCCTCTGAAAGAGCAAGTGGACCAACAATTCATCGAGTTACTAAAGATCTGACTGTGAAGTTTAGATGGGCAAGAGATCTTTAAAGCAGGACGACCCACCGGATCACAGCAACACACACTGTACTTTTATTGTACTATACAATGTGGTCCAAATCAATGATTTTGTGCAGAAGTCAAACAATATCACAAAATGATCATTCTAATACAAGTCCACAGTAAATCACTTAACAATAATACTAAATGATCATCCAACCCAAATCAAATAAACAGTCAACGATCAAATTTTATCTCAGATTTTACAGTTTTTTCCAGCTGTGGTCAGCGATATCAGAGTTGGTTGATATATCTGGCTTTAATGCAATATTCAATAAAAGGCTGATAAATTCCAGGTAGTACATCAGCCTGAGCTTACCTTTGTCTGGCAGTGATAATGCCATGCTTTGTGCATAAAGCTAAACTGGGAATAGAACCACTGACTCCAGTAGTACAAATACAATTTTGTAGTAATTGAGCTACACACCGATAGGACCGACAAAAAAGAAAAAGCATCCCTTCTTAAACAATCACTTCAGATGCTGTAAAAGCATTGCTTACACACACACACACACACACACACACACACACACACACACACACACACAACAAATCTCCCATATGGCAAAAATCAATAAGCAGAGCAACACTCTATTGATCATATCTATATCTTGGATACACTCTGATGTCATGCTCCACTAGCCAAGCGTGTGAGTGTGTTTATGGAAGTAAGGGGGTGCTGCATTTTTTTCAATGGAAACAATATTCATTTTGAAGCCTTAAGCTGTATTAAAACTAGACCTCAGGTAAAAGATTATTTTTCCAGTTAATTTTTCTTTCCATTATTGGGTGTCTAATACAGCTTTGGACGTTCTGATGTGAATCGGTGCATTATTTGAATCCCTATATTCGACTTGTGACTTCAGATAACCTCATGGAAATGAAAATAATGCACACATTCAATATGCAACACACTGTAATGCAATGGGTTTTTTTAACAAATGAAAGGCAGTTAGTACATTTTAAGAGGTGGGACTTTCAGATGGAGTGTAAAAGAATTACACAGATTGACAAAATGTGCTTGTTTATCTGAAAAGGTCCTATATAAACCTGAAAGAGAGCTGTTCTTTCACAATGTGCTTATTAAAATGGTGTTACCACCATTCAAGCAGGTGACATCAGAAAGTGAGGTCAACACTGCTTACCATTTTCTTTTGAAATGATTAACTACTGAACTAATATACAATTAACGCATTATTCATAGACATATACAGTATTTATTTTCTAAAGTCTGATTTAACCCTGAGTGAAATGATAAATTTCCCTTCTAAAACTTTACTGAATGCCTGTAAAATCTCATTACTACTCCCCAGTCTGTTCATTTCATAAGAAAAGTGAAAACATTGTCGTCATCAGTTCCTGCGATATAAAAGACCATAATGCGATATGAATGAAACGGCTCAGATAAATTCGCTCATTGATTTCTCTGTATTTCCACACTGTAATGACAAGGCACAGGGTTGCCCTCCACAGGCAGCAAACTGACATAACAAATAAAAGGACACATTCTTGAAAAATACTGTGCCTGCAAAGTTACCGAAACAAAACCACAAGGACTCTCAACAACTTGTTGTAGACGATCGTTACCCTAACATTTTCTTTCCAACTCCTTAACTTCCTTCACCTCTCTACTTTGTTTTCTCCCTCTCTTGCTTTTCTTCCCCCCACCGCCTCTCTCTGCAGCTCAAAGTTATTGATAGTTGAAAGTTATGGGCTAATAATAAGATGGACACTGCATGGCCAGGAGCCTATTATACCCAGGTAA
This sequence comes from Maccullochella peelii, assembly GCA_002120245.1. Classification (NCBI taxonomy): domain Eukaryota; kingdom Metazoa; phylum Chordata; class Actinopteri; order Centrarchiformes; family Percichthyidae; genus Maccullochella; species Maccullochella peelii. The sequence goes on from LKNJ01000409.1 coordinate 328,849, forward strand.
TGGATAGTGGGGGGGGTTTGAATGACATTGCCCAGAGATTGGATGACGAAGGGTGGAGCGATTTATGGGCTACCCAAAGGGCCCCCCGTCTCCCTTCTCTCTCTTACACACGCAAACAGGCGCGCGTGCGTGCACACACACACACACACACACACACTCCATGCTATTTATCTCCAACTTGATAAGGAAGCAGATGAGGCATGCCTGTATTTATGGTGAAGATGTTCATAAAAACTACTGGCTCAGAGTAGGAAGTTAGAATCGATTCAGGGGAACGTCATATCTGCTCAAAACTCTGTATGCACCTCGTTGATGCAGTCCATTGCAAACTACATAATTACACTTTTGGGTTTTTGATGTTCTTGCTTGAAATGAAGCATGTCATGACATTGTTGTAGTGTCATTTTTCAACCATTGGGACTAATTTCAAAGATGCATGGATGTCGACAAAATTAGTGAAATCCTTATTTCACCCCTTCCTGATAAACACAGTGTTATTTGACTTTTCAATGGTACTGCCTTGATCAAAACTGAGTTTGGTGAAAATCCTAAAACATCAAAATAACAACATGACAACATGTGGTGGTTAAGTGCAATAGATAAATATATGTCCTGGATGGTATTTTAACTCAAACTGAGCATCATCTGCCATCAGATAATAAAACACAAGTATAAAATCAAAAGCCCTGGTTGCTGAGGTCAGTGCAGCAGACATGCATTAATGCCAGGCCTATAGTATGTTAGCTCAGGTCTATATTGAGAGAAATAACAGCAACAGTGGAGACACTTCAGACAGTGTTGTCAGGATGGAGGGAAAGAGGAGCAGGGAGGGCATGAGGGAGTGCAATGAAAAAGGCTTGTCAACATTATCTGTTTTATTGATTTAACAGTAAAGGCATGCCGCTTAAGCTTTATGTTGCTTTGGCTGGCCCCATTGAAAATACAACAGCTGCAAATAAAAAACGATTTCCTAAAAAACTTGAGCATTTTTATTTATTTTTATCTTCTGCCTACGAGCTCAGGTTTTGCATGCATTATTGTTAAGGTTTCACACATTGCATCATCTTTATGAGTAGCCATTATGGTGGGACTATGTTCAACTGTGCTCTCCTCCCCAAAGGGATCAATGGCATTGAAGAGGGCAAGACTACAGGACAACAGTGGTCTAATGTGTAATGCAGGGTCTAAGTAACGTATAATCATTAAAGATAAGGAAAAAATGACCCATGTTAAAACAAGACTAAGAGTCTACAGCCCTGTGATAGCTGTACTTAAGCCCAGCGATGCCTTGAGCTAAATGCTCCCATCGGCATGCTAACATGCTCACAATGATAATGCTAGCATGTTGATGTTTAGTAGGTAGAATGTTTACAAACTTAGTAGTGTGTTAGCATGCTAACATTTGCTAATTAGCACTGTCACTACCCAAATTTTCGCACATGCGCAAAACAAATTGGGTTTCCGGTACGGATCGGGCAGTGACATGCACCAACCACAAAGTATAGCTGAGGCTGGTGGGAATGTCATGTCAACCAAAGTATTGGACCAACTAGATGGATGAAACCAGCTAGATGGAAGGTTAAGGGATCAATGTTTTTATAATACATCCTCTAGGGACCATGAATGTCTGTATCAAATTCCATTGCAATCCATCAAGTAGATGTTGAGATATTTCACTGAACGAAAGAGTTTCGCCTCCTGGTGGTGCTAGAGGATCACCAAAATCATTAAAATGTATCTTGTAGGGACCTTGATTATCTGTAGCCAATTTCATGGCAATCCATCAAATACTTCACAGGATATTTCACTCTCAACCACAAATGTCAACCTCATGGTGGTGCTAGATGAAAAGTTAGAGGATCGTCAAAATCAGTAGGCTTAATCTTGCTGTCAAACAAAATTACCTGCTAAAGCAAAACGTTTATATTCTCAGCCATTTTGATCATATATTTTCCTCATATTTGACATGGTGTCTGGTAGATCTTTTCATTTGTGTTTTACACTTCCACTATGTTCAGCAAAAGCTGCAAAGGATGTGGTGCAGTTGTAATTAGAAGCCCTCCTGTCACTACCATGGCTGAACAGGCAAAAAAAAAAAGAATGCCACTTACAGAAATGGCATAGCTACATAAAATTAAAGGAGAACGTTACAGTCACACACAGGAACTTTAAGTGTCACTACACCCCATGCAGACCAGAGAGCAGTGGGGTCAACAGACTGTGTCATTGGAGCAGCTTGGAGCCTGGTAGGGTTCCTGTTGTGTCCTGACCTGTTGAGGCTTATTAAAGACACAACTACGTAGGTCTATTATGCCAGAGCAGCTGGTTACACAAAAACACACACAAAACACATCTTAAATAATCTGGGTTATTTTATCTATTTGAGGAATTTATTGGCATTTTCTTGCCCTGTGCAACATGCATGACCAAAGTGTTGCATGAAAAAACTGTATTTTCTTAAAACTGCGTTGTTAATGTTACTGAAAAGAGATGTTTGAGGACCAGGTCTTAAAAAGAGGCATCAGTTGCAAACTTTTGCTTCACTCAAGCTTTTGGTAGTAGTGGCATCACTGCTGAATGCCACTTTATGTATCACAACTAAAACAAAATAAATGGCACCAGCATAATAATGGAAAAAGTTGTTTTTTGTCATCTCGATAATTTTGTTATAGCCTAAAACAAAGTTAATGACAGTGCATATTTTATTGTTGGGATCACAGATTTTTCAAAATAAAACCACATAACCAAACAGAAATCACCAGGCTTTACACATCGCCATCATTACAAAGGTATCTTACATAAGCACATCATCTGCATTTTTCTGTACAGTTGTCCAACAGTGTGATTGGCACAGCATATTCTAAAAGGGATGAGACAAGTGATGTGACTAACAGGGTAAGAGAAGATAATCAACACACCTGTTTTCCGCAGTTACAATTAAGCCAAGAGAGTGAAACAGACTGGCAGAAAGACAGATTAACAGACAGGTAACAGACCAAGAGAGGCAGGCAGATAAAGAAACAGAAAGACTGCTGACAGACAGGTGGACAGCTGAACAGAGACTCACAGGCAGACAGATGCGTGAAACAGAATAGAAATCTATATGTGCTAACATGTGAAGCATTGAAGTCGTATAATAAGAGCCCAGAAAAACCTTCTATATTAATTACTCGACATGGAAAAAATATAATTAGATATGAGAGGGAAACAGAAACTATTTATGGCAACCGAGGGGCCTCGCTTAATGATCAGACTGCAGCTAAAACCTCTATTGATTTTCTCGTTAAATATACAGCTCAATTAAAGATACAGCTGATTAAAAGACGACTACAAATTGCAGTAGTGGATCTCGACATGCTGGGGAAGCTGGGTAATGTGGGGCTTCCTGCCGCAGTCAGAGAATTACACGATTTCACCCTCACCTTCTCTCTCATCACTGCAGTGGAGTGGGAAATGAGGCTACAGAGGTATTACTCTTTTTCCATGTGAAAACCCATATTTTGTGACCATTTCCAAATGGAGCTATGATGCCCACAGGTATACTACTTGTGACAAAATGACCCGTTAAATTTCAGCACTAAAAGCTTAAATTCAACGCTGATAAGCCACAAACAACAATAATGCTGACCTCTGAATACATTAAGCAGAAATAATCAATCAAACAATACAAATCGACTTTCCTTGTTAAAATGAAGCACCTGCTTAACACAAGCCAGACCAAGGCTCTTTTTTCCCCCATTTTCTTCCTCAGCCTTGTCACTGACAAATAAAAACCTTGACAGTCTGTGTACCCTAACCACCAGAGAAGGGCAGAATTACAATGCATAATGGAAAACCTTTCTGTTTCTCATTGAAGACAAAAAAAGCTGTTTAAAGTCTATAAACTACAAAGTTTTTTTGAGTTGCTCACAAGTTTTAGCTGTGGAATATTGTGCCCTTAAAAATATGGTTATATTTTTTATTTTCTATTGATTCCTGCATTTCACTGTGGTCAGATAAAGACCTTGTATGACCAAAAAGTCAGTCTTTCACATGACAAGCTTAAATGATTTTGCTATATGACCGCTTATTTTTTGACTTTGTAGAGGTTTTAAAACTTTTTCTTAAGGGGCACAGAACTCCCTCAATGTTTTTGTTAAATGTGAATATTGCTTAAGTTAGTAAGATTTACACTCAATGATGAAAATATCTGTGTGAGTGTGTGTGTGTGTGTTTACCTGCAGGGAGTTGAGGAGGATGAAGATGTAGGCCATGACAATGGAGAAAGGCACCAAGACGCCACACAGCCATGTCAGTCCGAGGATGGGCAGCAACACCAACACTGCTTTCACTGCAGCCCTGTGCTCACACATACACGCACGCACACACAAAAACAATTCACAGCACAAAAATGTAAGCATATACACATGCATATTGGCAAACATACAAACACACACACACACACACACACACAATTATAATTACGCACATGCCATAAAGACTCTGAACTAGTTGACTGGCTGACTGAGCTGAACTTACGCCACACCAGATACAATTAATTGAAGTATTCCCTAAACATTCTCCTTCCTCCCTGATCGTCCTGAGCTCAATCCTGGATTTCTCAACTTTTCAGATCTTTTTGGACAAAACTGAGCGGCTTTGGCAGGCTGCTTGTTCCATATACAACACTGTGCGGCTGGGAAGGCTCATGGGGTGACAACTTCCCACCTTAAATCCGCCTTAATTCTGTTTAGAGTGGAATTATCTTCCCGCTCAGGTGACCGCCAAACCGCACCAGCTGTGTGTGTGTTCGTGTGTGTGTGACATGGCAGGCGGCGAGCCCTAGTTTATTCAGCGGAGGAATGTGTTTGAGTTTCCGCGACGGCTGCCACCCAGGGATGCCAAATGGTCCAAGGCCTGCTTTGAAAACCTTCATAAAGCACCTACTGTGAGCCCCGGTGGGCTGAGGTAGTGAAAAAAATATATACACTTTAACATGATTTTCACTGATAGGATCATATACAAGCCTGCTGGGGGAAATCTACTGGATCACATGCAGGAGAGTTTCACTCTGATGAGCTAAAACCAGTGCCAAAAAAAGGAAGCGAAAGACACGGCAAACAGAGCAGTGATAGGCCTTATAAGATATTGTTTCTGCATGGACATCGCAGTGCAATAGTCGCAAAGAGCGCGATGTAACCACGGCCAAGGTGTAGCCTATCTGATAAATAACATGCAGTTATTTGATGATGCTGAATTACATTTTGATTACTGGTATTTCATGCAAACTCTGACTGCACAAATGACACATCACAATCCGTCCCAATCATTCAAAAAAAAAAAAAAAAAGCAAGCAAACAAATGTATTGGGTGAATTCATATGGAGCATACAGTGTTAAAGAAGTTACATATATCCATCTTATTTTTTTTATTTTATTTCATTGTATATTGCAAAAACCCAAAAAAAAGTTATATATTGTGATAGTGAGATATTTTACATTTATATTATACATCTTCAACCCAGACTTTCCATCTGAAATGTATTAATAATCATCATAATAACAATAATATTAATAACACCACTACAACTACCACTGCTTCTATTACTGACAATAATAATGTATTTCAAATCAAACACTCCTTCTCGTGCTAGAAATTCAATACAAGGATAAGACCCTCCAATAAATAAACTGTTTTGATGAATTTTATGATATTTACACAATGATTCAGAAATAATAGTGTTCCAAAACAGAGAGAGGACTAAATGAAACGACAGGTCAATAACACCTTTTAAATGTAAAAAAGCCAATATTGTCCCAACGCATCAGAAAACTCATCTGAATAATTTCCGTATCTTGTCAACACTAAAAGATACTACAACACAAAGACCGTATATATTTAAGCATTACGAGTGGTTGAAGCTCGAAGCCTTTTATATGAAAAGTACTAATGCAATCCATTCAAATTGTATTCCTATCTTGTTTGATAAATGAGGCTTGTGGTTTTAAAACGACAAATCCAATATAAAATCTTCCAGCTGCTTTTTATTTGACGCCCAGTGACTACAGCTTGTCTGTTTCAAGGCCTGTGGTGAATACTATTAACAAAGAGAACAAATGGCGCCTCCTTGTGGTTTGTACCTGATTTGCTCATAGGTTTGTTCCACAGGACTGGTGTCCATGGCCAACATGATGGACCTTCTTTTGGCTGTGGAGATGGTGATGACCACCACCCTGGTCAGTACCATGATATTCACCTGGAAATAATAAATGGGAGGAAACAGATATGAGAGGAGGCAAAGGCCAAGTGGGAGAGAGATTAGCAGAAAACAGGTGCACTGAGATCAGTAAAGAAAATACATATCAAAACAGAGAGAAAAATAGGCTAAGGATGAGAGAAATACATGTTGACATATCTATGGGTAGGAGATTGTGGGAGAGGAAAGGAAAAAGTAAAGAAATAGAGACATGTATGCAACATCAGTGGGAAACATCATAGTACACAATTGCTGAATGCACCTGGTATTTTGTATTTTAATCACTTCAGCCTAAACAGACTATATGATATGATTAGGATTTAATTTTCTGACCATGATAATGAAGATGACGGGCCCAGCGAAGCCCCAGATAATGCCATTCTGGACACTGAGCCAACAGTAGCCGTCGGCCGAGTATTTGCCTGAGGCTGATGCCAGTGTGATGGTAACTATCAGCACCGGCAGACCTGGAAGGAGGGAGGGGAAAAAAAGAAAAACGGGAAGAGAAGAATAAAAGAAGCAAGACATAATCAGGAAGAAGGGATAGGAGCAAAACGCAGAAGGGAGGAGAAAAATGGAACTACATTACGAGTCCATTGTGATGAAAATGGTCATAAACATCAGGCAAAATTGACATCATAAGATTTGTTATGTCAATAAAAAAGAACATTTTATAAAAAAATATTTGGGAATCTGTCTGTGGGGTGTACACCCATGATTGTACCTTATCCTTTATCATCAGATTACAATGGCCTTCACAAGAAAATCCTGGACATTCACTGCACATGTGTGAAGAGAGTGATTTGGCTATTATTAAGCCACTGTACCCCAGCCGATGAGATAGTAATACTTCATGTGTCGGTCCTCGCTTAAGTTGACTGTGACCACCTTGCTCCAGAGCAGCAGACCCTCCACCAGCATCCAGCTAAATGCTGCCATGAAGAAGAGATGGAGCAGTGCCGCCACAAGTGTACACGCCACCTACACACACACCAACACAGGCATGCAGACAGATACACGTTACATTTCAAACATTCAGGTTAGGCTCCTGAGTGACACGCCTTAACAATAAAAAGTAGAATTAACTTCACTTCCCATGTCACAAACATACCAAACAACTACCTTTTTGGTACTGCATATGAGGGAGGATTGGTTTATTGCGGGCCAATTTTGTGTGGAAAACTGTCTCTTAACAATTAGTTTTTCAGAAATAGTGCGTGCTCCACAAACAAGCAAGAATCAACTCTATAGAGGTCACAAATTAGAAGAAGAAACTAGAAGAAGAATTTATAGCAGAGTGGATGTGAAGCATTTCACTTTTCAATTGACAACAAAATACAGGAGTGGCTTCTGTCCTGAAACACAAACACAAAATGTCAGAGGTTAAATAACTATATGCTGTGGATGGATTGTTTAAGGGTAGCTCATGATCGTGGGTGATGAATTAGGTGGCAGTGCTGGTCACTAATATACAATTTACATCACTTATCATCCCATTGGCCCAAACCAATGTGTTAAAAACCTGAAAACCTAAAATCTGAAAAATGACCTTCCTGACAGTCAGTCAGCCTATATATACACATATATGAAACCATTTGATGAATTTCCAACAAGCGGCCACCTGCCCCCAGGGGTAAAGCCCACCCTGACATGACCCGGGGTCAAAGGATCAGGGGTCAAACCAACTACAGGCCAATGGGTGACTACTGAGAGACTGAACCATGTGTTTTAACTGATGGATACAACATTAGAGGCCACTTAGGTAACATCAAATGCCAAGGCATTTGTTTTACTAGGAACCCCAGTATGGATTTGGATTTCAAGTCTCATTAAGGGAGCTATTAAAAACACAGTGGTGTGGGTTAACATTTAAATGTATACAAAGATAGACGATACCTTAACAGCCATTAGAAATTATTATCATTATCTAGCCAAAGAAAGCGTGTGCTGTACATGCCATGGATAGTGGGAAAAAATGGGTATTGAGAGGATTATAATATTTAAAACTGTTTTTGAAATCTTGATTTATATTACTTGAGTTTATTTTATTGTGAAAATCTTTCTAATAATTTTCATTCTTGAACATAAAATCCCTGTATAACAATATTTTAACTTTTGCTTTAAAAAAAAAAAGAAAGCGCTTCCTTGTATATAATCAAAATAGGTATCTTTTGTTAAGTTACTCCCATTTTCGACTTCTAACTTCGACTGACGATCTATTTTTCATGCATAAATTGATAGAATCCATCATACTGTATCTGTCAAAGGTCTGTTACTGTCTGTCATTCACTTTCATTTGTCCCCTGTCTGCCCCTTGGTATAACAAAATTAAATCCCATGTATTGGTAAATAAAATCAGATGTTTTAGTCTACCTGTACCTTGTTGTGAATGGCTGAGCCGCTGCAGAGCAGAATCACCTGGGCGCAGATCAGAGCGATGAACAGGTTCTTATGGATGGACGTCCTGTCGGATGTGGGGATACTAAGGACAGAGACAAGAACAGATCTTGGTTAAAATGAGATATGGTTAAAAGTGACAGTATTACAATACAGTGATAACAAAAATGTTAGCAAATAAATGGTACATTTTAAAGCATAGTAGATCATTTTGATAACTTAACATAAGTCAATACTTATGTATAGACTACACTGGTTTAGACTTATACTGCTTTAGAGATGGGTTCAGCCTATTTAGACTCATTTCATATCTGCATCACTGCTTGTGACCACCATAATTTCATGGTGTGATTATGCATGCATGTGTACCTTTACTTTGTGTGTGTGTGTGTGTGTGTGTATTTAAATACACAAACGCATGTACATCATACACCAGTATGTGTGTGAACTGTATGGCTGCACTCTCTGATTTCAGGACAGTCATAAATCGTCAGGGTAGCTCCTCTCCAGCTGATTGTTATCCCTCGGTGCCCCTAATGTTAATTAACGGCTGAGAGATGCCACCATAAACCTTCAGAGTGGACTCACATGTAGACCACAGTAATTACTGGATTAGCACTAGTCAATACTCATAGCAGCCTTAGGAACATAGCACGAGCAATACAGTGCCAAGCAGTTAGCCCTCTCTTTTTAGTGTATGGGAGAGAATGTCACCTTATAAAACATGACTATAGACATCATCCAAATTGGTAGGGTGCATGGTTAATTTCAAGATACAGTACCTATGTTTAAAAAACACTATGAATTTCACAAGTTGTTTACACATACAAACAAAATGTAATGTATTCACATCATGGGAACCAGCAAGAACTAATGTCAATGGATTTAAATTCTATTGATGCAATTAGATTGGCGGATCAACTGACAGCCGCATTTCCCAAGTGAATAAACTAATTGGAAAGTCCTACATTGGCGAATGGGAAGGCCTTAACTTGAACTGACTCTATGTGTTCAAGTTAAGGTGTGCCTAAATGTTGCTATTAGTGTCACATTGTTATTATTACTGATATCAGTTTAATTGATTTTGAGAGCTTCTTTTCCCTGACGAATAAAATTCTTTGAAAATGCTGAATTGTCATGTTTTCGGCACAGAAATAGTCCGATTTAGACCCAAAGTTATTAGTATCTTCAAAAACACTATTATACATACTGTTGATTTTAATTAAACTCTTGTGTTACTGTACAGAACTTTTTTTTTTTTTTTTTTACTGTAAATACAGAACCTTTTTTTTTGCGTGTTGTATTTAGCAACACATAAAGGGGCAGGGTTGTGTGGATTGGCTCCAACAGACAGAAACCAGGTAGCTATGTTGGCATCACACGTAAGCGGGACAGGAAAATCAGCTACTCACTCCAGCACAGTGAACAGCATCAAGGTCACCACCAGCGCACATAGAGACGCTCCAGAGCCAATGAACGTCAGCTTGGTCAAAATAAGCTCTTCCTTAGGACTCCACTGGGACAGAGGGGAAGGGTAGTTGTGTGAGGGAGAGAAAGAGAAAAAGAGAGGGAGAGGAGAACGTTGTCAAAATATCACAGGTTTGATCCATCTGATGCATTCTCAAAGACACTGAATTCCTACCTCATAGCTGAATTTGTGTAACAGCTATATGCCAAAAATGCACAATTTAAAAATGTCAAAGTACTGCTGATGGTTTTGCTTTTTGATTGTTTTACTACCTTGTGCTTTGGATAGACAGAGAGAACAGTTCTACCAATGCATTTTTCAAAAGGATAGGCACACTGGGAGTGAAACCTGTAGGTTAATATAGTGTACTACAAATCCTATCCACAATTTTAGAGATCAAAGATCACAAACTGGATTTAGATTTCACATCGGCAACATTTAGATTTAGATGTAAATCGTTGTAATAATTCCTGTCACAAGAAGGAAAAAACACATATCACATATGATCAATATGACATAAGTTCTAAAATGTCACCATATCACTAATAACCTTAACCACAGTTTAAATTGCATCACAACACATCTCATGAGTTACCTTCGACTCCAGGTAGTTCATCAGCACTGCAAAGTTGGTGGTGTGGTTACATAGACAGGAAGTGACACCTGAGCTGGCAAAGGTCACCCTGCAACCATCACTGGACCAGCTATTGGTATGATTATGCCTATACAGCACAGTACACAAGCACAGACACACACAAACACACACTCAATTCGTTTCAGAGACATTTAGTATCAAACATGGAGAATTAAATATATATATATGGGTTTCATATTCACCTGTCTAACGGCCGAGCCACACCGTCGACCTGAGCAGCGCCTGGCGGCTACCTTGCTGAACTGCTGCAGCTCGCACGTTTGTGGTGTCCACACAGGGAGCACTCCTGCTGCATCGCTACTGCTGCCAGCTCTATCTTTCTACATTGAGTTTGCCTTTGACAATGGCCATCAATAATAGAATGTTTTATTTCATTTGATGATAAATTTCATTTATATTTAGTTTAGACAGAAAAAGGTTAAGAGGCTTGTGCCTCCAAAAGGTGTGTGAAACTGAAAGGTGTACTGTTGGTAGTTTGATGTCAATATGACTATCAACAGATTAATTTCACTGTCTATTTTTGCTGAGAACCACGCTTGTCACATGGAAAAAACAGGCGAGATGCTGAATCTCTACATGAGCCGTGCTGCAGACGCGCGTAAGATGTGCGTCTCACGCTGGCTGTGTGGCTCCTCTAAGCTGTTAACATGGGTGCCGAAATGAAAAGCAAGAGGTTCCGCAACGCACACGCACTGCTCAGGTCGGCGGTGTGGCCGGGGTGTAAGGATATCTAATTTTGGAATTAAACATGTCATATGTACATTTTTTATATTTGATTGTTTTGTTCATACAGCATCAAGAGAGTGAAATATGCCCTAAAAATGAATAGCACACAATAAGAGACCACTTCTTCATCATTTACCCAACAGCCTCAATCTCTATCGCAACAACACATGAATTTATCAGGGCTGTTTATGCGACTTTGTTGTTGGTCAAACTTACATCAAGCTGAAATTCCAAAAGGCGCAAACAGGAGTAACACGCTGGGAATACTCCACCTAAAAACAGAAACACGTTTGAAATTGTTTTCCTTCTCTGTCCATTTCTCTCTCAATAGAACATCATGAACTAACCAGCCAAAAGCGACATGGATAAGCCATGTGCTGCTTGCTGGGAGATGAAAATTTGTGTGCAGCAACATACTGCATTTGAGTTTATCAAAGGGTGACAACTGTAACTCAACTGCTATTCCCAAAGAATGATGACAAAATGTCATCAGCATGAATTTCAGTTTCAAGCCAGACCTGAATATTTTGAGAACTTTCAAAAGAATAAATCTGTACTCTGAAAAGTATCCATCTTAACAAGTTGTTAATATTGCTAAATATGTGGACAATGGACTATACCACATGTGATGAGGAAAGGGTGTATCTGACAGTCACAGGGATGGTTTGGGCCTTGGAGGCATCACGTACGGTGGCTGATATGACAGCAGAAGCCAGGTGACCTGGGAGAATTCTGAGAAGGCAGACAACGGTTAGCACTTATATCTTACATATAAACATATATAACTTAAAGGTCAAGAACATGAAAAGCTTCAATCCAAACTACTGATATCCACTGTCCAAATTATCCCTACTTTCAAAATGATGAAAGTTCAAGCACACCTTATTTGGTTGAAACCAGACCAGACAAGTTAACTTTTTGATTTACATTTTTGTATTTGGTTTAACTTTAACTTATTATTAGAAAATAAAGGCATGTAAGATGTTGTTTGCAGAGATTTGGTGACCTGTCAATCTGCACAAATTTTAAGTCAAGTACAGTCTTTGTTTTTGTAACAAAGCCTGCCAGAGGCAGCGACAATTCTCCTGACCAACTTTAAAAATGGCAAATGCTAAAAGTTATATGACATTTGGTTAAATGCTTCCATATGCTACGATGGCGGTGCTCTGTTTAGTGAGAAGTAAGCCCCTAAAGTAAGGCTGAGTTCTGTGTGTGTCTGTGAGTTGACTTTGTTTCAGAATAGTTAGCAACATTTACAGTAGAACATAAGAGAAGACAACAGGCAAACTACAGCCAACCTTTTTACTTGCTCTTGGTGACTCAGTGGAGGCTCCTGTGCTCCAGACACAATCTCACTCAGACGGCTGTAGTGCGTATGAATAACCATCACTTCCTCATATCCTGATTAGAGAGAGAGGAGAAGAGCAGATTTATTTTCATCCGTTAGTGATATAAAATACTTGCAGTAATATTGCAGTGTCACACTTCAAGCACCAATTACACACATTCATACCCGATAGCTGCTTAAAGCAAACACACGTATGCGTTTCCTACCCAGTGTGTGTATCCTCTGGAGCTCAGTGTCAGGGATAAGCAACTCGTTCTGACCACTGCTGCTGGCTGTGAGAGAGCTGACCGCAGATGGCTTAAAGACTTGACTAGAGCTCTCTTCAGACAGCTTCTGCCACTTCAAGTACACATCTGGCAACAAAGACAGCAGAGGACACCCAGACAATAGAGGCAGCCTAACAATAATCGTAACCATGAGTAGAAATGCAAGAATATTTAAACGTATCTGTGTTATAAACCTAAGAGCTACCAATAGTTTGGGTCAATAGCATTATAGATGGAAGACTTATCAGTGTATTAAAAATGATTCCCTGAATTCTGAACATGTAACCACTGCAAAAACAAGGAGATGAAAGACTGCAATACAACACAAAAAGTCAGAATAGCCTAAATATACACAAACAAGAAAAAAAGCAGAAATTGCAATACTGAAGCTCCACATCAAAGAATGCCTTTTTTCTTCAAGTGAAATGTGCTGTAGACAGTTTTGTGAATATAACATTCTGCAGTGAAATCCTTTTTTCATCTTTCAGCAATTTCTCCGTCAACTTTGATCACCATTGAAACTGTGGCGCCAAGTATTTCAAACTAAGCACTGATGGATAATCAATATTTTGTTTGAAGATGTTTCTATTACCTATGTTCTTGGTAGAAAGAGTGAAGCCTCTTCCCTCAGCAGATAGCATGTCTGCAAGAGTTTCAGTGAGATTGTCAATGCTCTTGACAACAGTAAATGGCCCCACGCTGACCTGTACAAGAAATATAGACCCAACAACAAAAAGTCAGACAGATTCATGGAGAAGAAAGGATGACTTTCCTGGGTTAAGAAAGTTAAAGTTAATTATTTTACCTCATCATTACCTCATCTCATTTAAGTGGGACTAAATGTGCAACATAAACATGGGAGGAGACCTTGCTAAGATAAAAGCGACTGTCTTCCATATAACCCATAACATCTTTGGTTTATTTTTCTGATTGGTTAAACAGGGTTTCCACAGGGTTAGCTTGGCTACAATACAATACTAACTACTTCCTAGGGTGCACTTAACTGTTTAGGTGGGAAACAGATAAACACAGGTCATCCCCTCACCCCATCCTCTGTCTGGCCCATCCACTGTGTAGCCATGTGGGGCTCCAACATCAAACTCGCCACCTTTATGTAGTTGGTAGCAATGGACACCATGACCTCTGCTGTGTCAGCTCTGGCAAAGTGAGTGCTAGCCGGTGCAGTCAGGTCCATCTCAATCATCTGGGTTAGGTAGAGGACATCACTGGAGGTCAGGAGGTTTGGGCCACCGGCCTCCACTGTATGCAGAACAGCCTGGGTCAGCTGCTGCAGCGAGGTCAGATCTCTGTCCCTGGAATTGTTAACGCTCAGCTCCTCCATCACCTGAGGAAAAGAAGGATGGATAAAGATTTTGAACTTTGATTACCTGGGGAAAGGTGGTAGTAATGCAATGCTGCTAATTCACTAATTCCCTGTCTACACACCTCGGGATAACAATCACTTCCCTTCACCAAGTACAACAGATTCTCTAGGATTTTGACCCACTAAGTTAGTCCTGACAAACACCTAGTGTGGGGGAAGTTACTCAGAAATGTTAGTATTCTCCTAAAATTGTAACAAGATATTTTAATACCTTTATTGCATGCCTGGTAAAAGACATGTAAATCTGAGCTTTTTTGAAAGGCGTTAATTCTACCGTAAACATGGCCAACATTTCCTCCACTACACAGCCTAAATTAGACTTCATAATGATAGAAATAGTCTGGGTTGCTGCAAAGTTGCGAAATCCTTTTGTCTTTTTACCATATCAGTCTTCTCTGCATTCTCAGTTGTTGAGCTGCCTCTGCACCAGCATCACCAAGATTAGTTCTTGTTAATTTATCGTACTGTACCACAAAAGTAATGATCTGCTACTGACAGCTTAACTGTCCAACTCACAGGTTTGGTCAGAGGATCCTTGCTCAATCTACTGAAGAATGGTGTCTTTGGTAAAGTCACAACATCCAGCACTTCTGCAGACAGAAACAGTGACAAATACAATACAATATAATGCAATCTATTACAGTGAGACCACACACAGTTTTAGACATTTCCATAGATCCAACGCTCTTTGACAAAGTGTGAACAACAAAATTCTAAATTATGCAAAGGTAGTATTTATTACAGGACTATTGTAATGATTTACATGGCAATGTTCAGGTAATGCTCTATTTTCATGATCTCTCGGGGTTAGATACAGCAGACTAAATCATCACATTACATCAAGAATAAAATGCACAAAAACTCACTGAAATTGTTAATATTGGTACCTTTCTTAAACTGGCAGACGGCCCCTCTAAATGAGTCACACTTGGCTAGGCTCCAGCTGCCAATAACAGGGTCAAAGATGCCACAATCCTCATTAGACTGAGGGCTGAGGAACAACTCAAAGGATAATGTTTGATTCTGCAAAGAATTTCCACCCAGAAGGGAATCCAAGAATGAATTTTCTGAGACAGTGATGTTTCCTAGTGAAGGAAATGGTGAAAGGTTACTCTTAATGTTAAATTCCTGAAAATAAAAGAGGGGACACATCATGACTGAATGTCATGTCCAGTCACAGTAGTGGATAATGCTACACCTCAGAAATCTTGCAAAGTAAAAAAAATTAAAACAGCTCATCAAGATGTGATTCAAGGCAGGAGAATCAGGGGGGTTTCATTAGCCACAGCATTTCCAAGATACCATGTCATATCAACACTTCACAGCATAACTTATAACATGTATATATGTAATAAACGTCACATGTTCATAGCCACCGCATCATTCCACCTAGGTGCAAAATGGAGCACTTCTGATTTATATATTGTTATACATTTATTATTTACCACATACTACATTATACTATACTATATTCTATGCAACATTGATGGTACTATACCACTTTTCACCTATAATGTCTCATATGCCATACTATACAGTATGTATACTGTACAATATTATGTTAATGTTATACTGCTTTATTAAATTCTGCACTATATTATATTTCTATATTAATACTGACAAACACAAAATATTAATACTTAATCATACTATATATTATTCAGGTGTACGCTGTTTACACATGCATGTCTGAACTAGTCTGATGAGAAAGAGGAAGGGAAAACTTTAGGAGTTTGACAGCGCACCAGGCACTGCCATGTTGGTTAAAGTTGAAGGATCAATCCTGGCAACAGCCAGTCCTTCAACAGCTACATTACACATACCCTGACTCACTCTAATCTTTAAAAGACTGGAAAATTAATTCCTACACTGAAATTGAAAAATCACTGAAAGAGTGCAAGTGCACTATCCTTTCTGCATGTTCAGTTCCAGAAGGGGGAGTCAGTGTTTGGGACTCTCATTGCTCACTGGGGAGCATGATGTCAGAATGGGAGAAGTTTGTTTTGAAGGGTGGGATTCAGAGTGACGTGAGTCAGAAAACATTTACAAGAACCATTAGGAGCCCTACCGTTTGCCAGTTACAACTTGGTCACCATCTCCCCTATTCATTGGAGGGTGAGAGCAAGAGAGACAGAGATTTCCTCTTTCATTCAATGTCATTAAACTTCCAGTAGTGCTTAAAGGAAAGGAAAAGATTTTGTGTGTGTGTGTGTGCGTGTGCGTGCATGCGTGTTTATTTACTGTGTGTATGTAAGTAGATAATTCATCATAGTAAACACAATGATTGTTCTTTTGTTTTGCTTTTTATGATGTTTTTTGTTCAGCTCTTGGTTATCCAGTTGGGTGCAGACTGATTTGAAACGCTGCCAGTTTTGGTGCATTTATCTGCTGGAGAGAAGCTCCAAGATAAATTTGAGGGCCAGGTTGGAGAATTTATAACATAATATAATAAAATTTGTGAACTTGTCTTTTCAAACACTGGAGCATTGTAGCTCTAGATCAGGACATTTTCTTAAGTTAGTCTGGAACAAAATTCTTATCTTGGTCTTTCGCAATAAAATGTTCTTGCAGTCATATTTTTTCTTGAGCTTTGAGCTCATGTCTTAAAACATTTTTTTTTGTTTGTTTTCTATAACAGATTTAATTTTACTTTCTGAAGTTTTTATTAAATACCTTTTTCTCAGTGTGTACAGATTAAAACAGTTTCCCTGTTTCAATTAGATTAGTTGTTTCGGTGATGCTTTCCTACTGTTTAAGACTAGTACTTAAAGGATGTTATTCCAAATATTTAATACCACCTTTTAGCTGCAACCAACATCTATGTAAATTACATCATGATTGGGCCTGATAAGAGAGATGAGAGGAGCATAGGTATAGAGGAAGATGAAGCAGAGACAGAGCAGTTTTGGGTCTAGTTGTATCTGCAATTTATTCATAGCAGTTATTTTACCCTGCTTGGAATGCCAGATGGGTGGAGTTTACCACATCAGGCCAGCTCAGATCTTGGCATGTTACTGGAAAGTGAGTAGTCCAAAATGACTTTCAAATGGTTTCTATGTGATTGTTTTTTTTCTGCATAGCAACCCCACCCAGTCCTATTGCCAAACTAGCTAAACTGTAAACAGCATCTGAAAGGAAAGCTAAACTATACCATTGAACCTTGTGGCTATATTTGAGTCTCTTTTGTCTTTTATAGTGTAAACTAATTCCTGAACTTCCCTGTACTTGGTGACTAAATCAGCTTGATTTAGATTCTGGTAACCCTTCAGCTTCTTTTCCTGTCCTCATGCTGCATTCTAACAAATGTACCTTGACATGGGCTGTCTCTCCACAGCTTCAAAAGGGAGGACTCTATTTCCATGGCTGTTCCACTCCACTTGAACACCAGCCCAGAGGAAACGGGTGAACACTCCTTTTCCATCATGTGGATTTCGCTGCTCTCCAGTACCCGATCCCATATGTGCAGCTCTGTGATGCTCCCTGAGAATGACTCATCCTTCTTAAATGAGCCCCCAAAGGTGTCCTGCTCCTGCCCAATAATGAAAAGGCCGTCACGTCCAATGCTGTCAAAACTGTTTAGGCCATCGCCCCTAGAGGCCACAACGCCATCAGTAAATAATGCCCAGCGTCCACCATTCTGGCTCCAAGAAACGCACACAGAGTGCCAAGAGTCGTCGTGGTCGAAGGCTTCTTGGTAAGGTCCATGAATGCCATGGACCAGCAGAGCCAGCTGCACAAGCTTGCCCTGGATCAGGTTCGCGCGGAGCTGGAACTCATTAATATATGACTGGATGGAATAAGAGAATATGGTGGAAATTCCAAAGCAATTTCGATCGAAGCGGAGACGGGTGCAAACAGTCACTGAGCCCATGGAGGGGAACTTGTGCAGGAGACGGGCATGCTTCCTGTCCGAGCGCCCGGTGAACTCCAGAATCAGGGTCTCGGAGGAACCTTTGGTTTCACCCCACACAGAGAAAAGAAAAAGGCATTACTATGAAGGAAAAATCCTGGCACAGCTCTTGGAAAAGATGGAACCTAATCATAAAATTCCACTTTTTGGTCCTAGTCCTACTGTAAACACTTAGGAAACATTGTGTGTCAGTGCCAGTGTTATATGGCAGCATCGTCAGTCCCATTTTATATTCTATTACCCTTTTTGTTTAGTCAGTGAGTGGGCAGAAAGGTGTCTCAGAGATAAATAACAATGAGCCTATTATTTAGAGAGAAAGGGTGCTAATATGTTAATATAAAGTGTCACAAATGGCACATTGAACCTACTTGTCAGATGTGTCATGTCTTTCCTGTCAATCCACACAGGCTGAGAGATGTTCAAGGATTTTAAAAAGCTGGTTAGCTCTTGGTTCTCTACTGGGTCAGAGACACTGGCTAAGGCCCCAGAGCGCTGGTTACACAGGTCCCCTGCGCTGTTCCATTGCAGACGATCAGGCACATACTCGTAGTAGGACTCATCGTATGTCAGGGTTCTGGTTTCCAGTGTAAAGGCTGTTCAACAAAGAGAACAGAAGAAATTGGTGGAGAGTAAAAGTTCAGGCTGAAATGGCTGACAATGTTTTGATTTGATTCTGATACCCCAAGGACATTTTAATCCTGTTCAGATCATATCTGGCGCTTCATGCTATAACCAATGCTTTGGCATCTGGAGTACAACCAGTGGTAGAACACAGCCACTGTTTGAATCATAATAATGTGAGAACAGGTTAGACAGATTGCTACCCAAGTAAAATGTTTTACCATGCAAATTATACTAGTGACATCTAGAGAAAGCTCAGTACAGGTTTTCATTCAGAACCAACAGCCAGCCACCAAGCCTATCTGTTCACCTATGACAGACAAGTAACGTGCTGTTGAACACTTGCACCCGTCACACACTCAAGTCAAATCTCCATCCAAATCTAACACAAATTAATTTTAATAGAATTTTCAGAAAATCTGAAGAAAAAAAAGGGAATTAATCTGCATTTCCATTCACTACTGTTGTGAAAATATAAAGAGTTGGGCGCATCAAGATAAACAGTTTGTGGTGCTAATTCTCCAGTGCCACTGAACCATTGCAGAAGATGATGTAATTAGAAGAACTAGCTTAGTCACTTTGTTGCATTTTGTTTATATCTATACACCTCAGCCAAGCGTAAAAACTTTCTCCCCCCTATTTTCCACTCAGGTTTTTCTCTGCACAAATTTAAAATGTGCATAAAAACAGGTGGATGGAAACGCACTTACTAAGAACATACCCCCAGCCACCAGTCAAATGATGATGTAAATATCCCATCCCTTTTTGCTCACCTATGACAGGTGCTGTTGAACATTGGCACCTGTCCCACATTCAGGCATCCCACTGAGGAATCCTTCTTTGACATGCCCATGGCTTCTTACACAAATGCCTCTGTCAAATCTTTGTGTGTGTGTTACTGAGCTACACATAAAATAAACTTGAATTTTTCTTGGAATCTTGTTTTAAAATTCAGATTTAGCTAATTTATGAATCAAAGTTCTGCTAGATATGATTAGAGGTACATGAGAAAGTGTGTAATTTGGATGACAACTCTTTTAAGCACTTAGCATTAATGCTAGTTAGCCTCTTAGTCTTTGTGAAACCTTTAGTTACTTGCTAGGTCAAACAGACAAGCTAGGTTAGCTACTTGGTCTAACCTCCTCCTTGGTCTGGCAGTCTGGCAGAAATGGTGTTTAACTGAAAAGAGAAATAGAAAGTGACTCACCTGATAAATAGCTGTGAAAACAAACCTGAAACATAAGTTTAAGTTTAGCTCATTGCTGAAGGTATGAAGCCACACAACAAAGTCTTCTTTACTAATAAGATAACGCAATACAGAACAAGGTGGGGGCAAAGAACGCCTGCGTCTCCTCCGCCAAGCCTTAACTGAACATTTCACCATGTATTTTCAAGCTCCTACATCATATATTGAAAATAAAGAGAAAATGTTTTGATGTTTATTAATTTTGTAATAAGTTTAATCTATGGTTCATTTCAACAGTGAGTGATACCTGTAGCGTGAAAGAGAAGTTAATCGCCTGCAATTTTACTTCGCGCACTAATTTAGAACCGCCTGGAAACCCTTCATTGACTTTCTAGCCAATCAAAAGCCACTATTTAAACTAGCGCCAAATGACTAGTTTGCTATTGAACAGGAACATCTAGGCATTATAATCCAGGAGTAATAATATACATACAGAAAAAGTGCAAAAATGTGATAAGAAGCTCACGTGATCAATGGGCAAATTTGATTCACAAATATAATACAAAGACAGAAAAACATCCAGCCATGAACAATATGAATGCATAGTATTGACTATTTCTTCACAACCTGTAAGCCCTGTTTAGAAAAAAAACATCCCATAAGAGTAAACACGGTGATCGTTGCTTTTGTGTTTAATTGTTTTTCACAGAAAAATTAGTCAGTAAAATGGAAGCTATTGGGATATGGGCGTTTAACACAACTCTGAAACAATTTGCCTAGTTAAAAGTGTTTATCTAAAATATCAGGAGTGAAAACGTAAATACAAAGATTAAATACTTACAAGCAGGCCTAAATTGGGGAACAATAGCCAGTGCATCCTGAAAAAAACATCTATATTAGCTGAGAATAGAATGCAGTTTCATCATACTATGTTTTCTTATCATGGTCAAAGATAAAAAGCAAAACGAATCGGTTATTTTACCTGAATTATTTGTCTTGTTAAAAACTTTTTTTGCGCGTCTTCTCATTCCAATCGCGTCGTGTCTGTGAACGCAGCATGCAACCACTCCTTAAAGCGACGTTTTTTTGTGTTTGTTTTTAATTCCAGTAAGTGTAAAGTTTATCAAAGTATTTCTTTTCAGCTGTGCTCTATCAGTCCGCCACTAAAGTACAGAGGGAACCCTGGTGGTAGCTGGCTCCAGAGAGCATGAAGGGAGGATGCAGAGGAAGCTGCAGAGAGGAGTGGGTGTAACCTGCACTGCAGCGAGCAGAGCAGAGGATTACCAAAAGTAGGGTTCATGGACCTCCAGGGGCCCTTGAGTGGATTCCAGAGTGTCTAGTCAAGCTAGATGCTTGCACAATGACTTAATACCCAAATGAATGTGAATCCGTTAATGGATTAAGTGTATTAACTGGGAGCTCATGACATAAAGTTTGGGATCCTTTAGTCTGATGCAGTAGTTCCCAAAATAGGGTACAGGAACCCTCAGACAGTCCCCTACCAATATTAGTAATACAATAATTACAGTTAACTTCCTATGAATCAACACCAAGATGAATGTATAAAATATTAATTTACAGGTTTCGCTGTCCACCTACCACAGACAGACAAATCTTATTTTACCAGGTGTGAATTCCAAGGACAAAATGTATAATCTGTTGACTCTTGTCAAATAATTTTAGTACTTAATTCAGTACAAGTAAGGATTGTGTATGAGTGTTTTGCATGAATGTTAAATATTTCCCAACTTACACTGTAGACTGTACTGTATTCCAGTGCCAATTCACCACTAATACAAATCTTCTCATTATAGGTGCAGTCTTCACAATGGTCATATGGTTTACTGAATAGTGACCTGCAATATGAAAGGTTTGGGTCCATGTCAAATTAAGCCACATGAATTTATTGCAAAAGTACAAGTTGCTAAATTATTTTGACATATTAAATTTACCAAGTGATACAAAAAAGACTAAAAGGGCATAAGAAAGGAAAACACTGCTTTGTGAAAGTACATGTATTAAGAGGAAAGACTGAATACAGGTCGCTCCTGAGTGCAAATTGTTGCAGTACGTGTTATACAACATACAAGAGCAAAACTTTATGTAAATATGAGAACAAAACATTCCTTTATACAAGAAAGAAATCATACAGCAGAGAATGGGGAGAAATCTTTTCATTATTTTAAACAAAACACTACCTGAGCTGCTGCATATTGAAATCTTGCATGTATAAATTAATATGAAATGCAACAAAGAATTATTTCATGGCCTCTGAAAAACATAGTACAACAGAGAGCCCGTACCCTCTCTATGCATAAGTGAACATTCTCCTTACAGCCAATTACTGTTCCTAATTGTGACTCTACACATTCTGGTGACTGAAGTCTGTCCCAATACTTGTATCCGAAATACCTTTAAAAGGTCTTAGTAGCAAATTATTACTAGACTTAAGAAAGAATCTACAGCACATCTTGACAGCAGTGATTTTTACACTATATCAGAAGTGACACGATGACAGGAATTATTGTTGTAGTTTTGAAGCATCTTGAATTGTATTTATTTTTTTCCTTTGTAATCTGAAAAATAGCTCATGAAAATATGCAGATATTGCTCACATTTAGAAAGCAGAGTTGGTTGTTTGTGAATATAACATAACTTTTTGTTGTTTTTTTTTTTGTTTTTTTAAATCGACTTGTATGGCAACACTAAAGAAATCTGCGCAGTGTCTGCTGCACGAGCCACTGGTTATTCCCAGCAGGAGGCTCACTTCAAAGTTCTCGATATCAGCAGTTCCTTTTTACAGTAAATCATACATGATGTGAGCACATTATGAAAAAGAACACATAGTTTAAATACACATCACACCCAATGTGGGCTGCCTTTGGACAACACACCTGGAGGGAGAGAGTACACTATCTTACTCATGACTCGATTTCTAACAGCACTGTGAGTGCTAGCACTCTCTTTGGTTAAGATTTCATCTTCTGTGCTCTTATCTGAAGTGGCAGAGCTTCTGCTTTCTCCTGCCCCCTCTTGGCTCCAAGAGGAGGACAGGGACTGCAGGGCAGAGTGGAGCTCGTCTCGAACAGCCATGACCCTCTGAAGACTGGGAAGCTGCAGGGACAGCGCCAATGCTCCCTCTTTGGTCAGACCAGTGATCAGCTCATCTACAGCCTTGGCAGAGGAGGAGATCAGCTCCCTGCAGCTGCTGAGGTTGGAGTCTCTGTCTTTTCCTGCAAGGAGGATTGACAGTCAGATAGAAGAAGTGAAACTTACAACAATAATCTGGTTCATTTAGGCTGGATGGTTTTGTCCATGCTGCCAGCCACTTTGTCAACTAACCAACCATCAAAATCTATCCAAAAAACACAGGTATTATAGCAATGATAAAATAAAAAATAAAAAACTATAGTTGAAGACACAAAAATCAGAATTTTGTGTCACATTATAAAACTGAATAAGCTTTGATTGGCTGAGACATGGGCAAAACTTTAATAAAATACCCAATAAAGCCACACCTGTCACAGCATAACGGTTCATTACTGATGCACTTACAAAACATTAAATGAAGCTATTCACTTGTTATCAAGTTCGTACAGAACTATGTACTTTGATGCAATAGCAACATGTTTAATGATGTAGTTTTTAGTAGTGGAAAGTAAAATACATTTTCTTTAATACAATGATGTATTTGTGATGTTTTTACGAATCTGCTTTTCCTGAAATGGCCTCTTTGTTGCATTATACTGTAACTGAGAATTTAGAAAATCTTCCTTATGAATTTAAATTGTGAAGGAAAAAAAAGCAAGAACAATTGGCTTTGGTCCCTGACATACTGTTACCTCTAGTGCTTTTGACCAAAGGATGTATACTGTTGCTGTACAATGTAAGTTACACTGGGTAAGAGTCTTAGCTAAACATGCAGGCTGTATGCATGTCAGAAGCTTCACCTCGCAGGGCAGTAGACAGTGAGGAATGCAGCTGTATGATGGCCTGGTTCAGCTGGAACAGCTTGGTCGCTGTAGTCATCAGTGTCTGCAAATGGGAAGCAGAGGCCTCTTCCTCCTCCTCTTCAGGGTCAGTCTCCTTCTCCTGTTTGAAAACATGAACACACCCAAAAAATGAAGACAAGACAGACCAAATAAACAGTACTACATATAACACATCACTAAAACACACACACAAGATTATACCATTGGAAAACATACAGTTTATTAAAAAATACACATAGTGATCTTTTAGTTGTCAGTTCCAATTCTGTATGTAGCCTAATGCCACTTCAAGAATCACACAGATGCATGCAAACACACACACACACAGCTGCACATGATGTCACTGAATGAATGGGGCTTCCATGGTGATGTGTCCTTTTCTATGACATAAACCTAATGGCCTCCGTCCCACTTCACTACAGTACAGCAGAAGTTCTGTACACAAGCTATTTTAACCTACATTTAGCTTCTTTAACTACTGCAAATACAAATCCCTGTGTGTAATTATAAATGATCAGGTTTTGTCCTCACATTTTCCTTAAATAACCTAACCTATACACATTCATATAATTGTGTTTTGACCACTAACTGTAATGACAATTCCATAACTCCTTGAAAAAGCTACTTCTTCCACATTTATACCAACATTTGAATCATTGCCTTTTTCTGAAGAGCTGTAAACCATTAAAGTCCAGCATTTTTTGGTTTAATAAATAACAATGTCTGCTATAGTACACATTTATAGATGCGTTTACAATCCACGATCATGCACATGTGCAGTCTTTGGTTACATTAAAGTAGTTGCTTCAGGCTAGAACTCAGGTTTATTTGACTACAATAACACTGTGGGCAGCAAAATGTCCCTGTGCCTATATGTGTCAATGATTGGTTTTAACAAAATAAATAAATAAATAAATAAATAAAAAACCTGCTAGTTTGTGTGGCTAAGATAACAGCAAACAAGCCTGTTAGCTGTGACTGATGCCACTTCATTCAACACATTCATTACCTGAACGATCACCAAGGGACGACTGCAGCGAGATAAGCCTACAGAGCATTGAGCTTTACAGGAGCAATAAAGGCTGAGTGGCATCTTTAACAGGGCTGCTGTGGGTGTGGGTATTAATCTGCAACATTTAAGCCTGTGTCAAGATGGAAGATTGTTTTTAACCTTTACATATCCAGGGAAGCTTTGCTGAGCATGTATACTGTCTTTCAGCCACAGTTTACCCAAACAAATACCAGTAGTTTTTGTAATGAAGCTGCAAATAGGCGATAGGTAATGCCATTAATCAAATTCTTTAATTTTGACCATTTTAAATGCCAATGTTCTGAATTTTTATCTAGAATTAAAATTCTAGGCAAACTAGAATATAAAACACCATAAAACAGTAAAGAGTAATACATTATTTAAAGTGGTTTAGACAATATAGTGACACCAATAAGCTGTTCTAATATTATACATCCACACAAAACTACAGTTCCGACAGCAAAATATGTGTGGTGTTGTAGTGTGGTTCTCTCATTAATTAAATTCCAAGCCTTTTGAATTTGTTAAGTTAATAATTCCAGTTGTTTGTTGGAAGGAGTATTTCTGTCACTCTACAGCTTCATCATGTCACCTTTCGCTGAAGTCTGAGTACCTCTATAATAAACTTCCAATCCCACACCAAAAGGAATGTCACAATATGATACAGTAGTCCATATCTCAATAGATTTTGCAAAATTCATGGCTATTCAGCATCACATGTTGGCACCAGGAAATAAAGAAGGGAAAGTATGAGAAGCACTGAGGGGTTGTTGATGACATTTCTAGGGGGCCAGTTAACACCCATGTAATTGCAAATATCAAGATAAAGCCTCCTCAAACTTTAACAAAACTTTCGAAAGATGTGCAGAAATTAGAAGCTTTTTTACAATGTTACCAAAACTCCTAGTTTGTAGTTGGTTGTGCTGCTGAAACTCACCGTGATATGGCAATGAATGTAGCTCTGCAGAGTGCGGGCTAAATCAAGCGTCTTGGATTTTAAGCTTTGCAGGACCTGTGAGCAATGATGACATCTCATTTTAAGAATATTTACCTACACCTTTATGGAAAGTAAATTATCAACACAAAATCTAATTACATAACCATGACAACTTGTGTGATAGGATGATTAAAATACAATTTCCATGCAGCAAATGACACAGGCAGGTTATGATCTCTTACTGGGTTCCTGGGGTAGGCCAGCTGAGCCTCTCTCAGCATTTCTCTGGTGATGGTGAGGCTCTCCTCTAAGAGAGCGCGGACGCCCTTATTGGTCCCCTTCAGCAGACACATGACAACTGATTGCTGAAAACGTAATCATATAATAACATAAATCATATCTTCATTCAGCTGATAGTATTTTCTTTAAACATAACATAGCACAAACAATCTTGATACAGATTCATTAGGTTTGCTTTTTTAAGAATTGTGACCAAGATAGATATTAAACGTCACATTTTAAAGTGTAAAAATAAACTCGTCAGTTCTCTCTGGTCTATGTTATGGTGACACTGTTTGGCAATTCTGTAGTGCAATTTCTTCTTACTTATCGGCTGACATATACACACCAATGCCAACGTAGCTGCAATGATCCAATATATATATCTTCTTTTTTCCCCACTTTTTGACATCTTTGGTTCTCATTGATCATTGCTGTTGTGTTTTTACACTACATTATCCAGAGATCATCTGTCAGGGAAATTGTCTCCAGCATTGGGAGTCATTTAAATTAGATTTTTTGTGGGAGTCTTTCTTTGTTTGGTTCAGCCATGCTGGTTGTCCCTGCTCATAATATACCATGTGGTTGTTTTAAAAGTAAAAACCTAATAAAAGTATACAAATATGTGTAGATATATCCTAATCACTGTGTTGAATATAACTGAACAGAAGAGAACACAATATAATAGAATCTTATCATGTCCTTCACTGCCCCCCTTGCACTAAATGCCGTGCACCTTTAAAACATTGACAGTTATAAACATTTCCTTGCCACACTTTTACACAGAATAATATCAGATACCACTGCACATCAACAAACCAAACATGCCACATCCTTATTCAACTCATTTCCACACACCCTAATATCCTCCTTGCTCTGAGATCCACACAGCCAATATTCCATACTCCAGTATTGTGGAGTGGGGGCTTGATTACAATGGACCCTAGAGCTTTGACAGAGATAGTAGCTGCTGCGTATTAATGGTGATGTTACCTTCCCCGTGGCCTGGGCACCCCGCTCCACAGCATTCAGCTGCGTTCCTGTCATTGCCACCAGGTGGCCAAGTGCAAGCAACGCTGCATCCAGGCACTGACTGCTCTTCCTCCGTGCCTCCGTCACCATTGATGTGATCTCAGATTCACAACCCTGGACGGGGTGAAAATTCATTCATTTTCAGTCAACATCAAGTCAGCACAAACAGGTTGAATTAAAATTGATATAACAGTAAATCAATGCAAGCAAGCCAACAAAACGGTCGACACAGTCTGAAGGGTCAGTAAATAAATTAAAATGCTAGAGAGTGTGAATAATCAGGACTGTGAGAGGAAAATTGTGTGTTTAGGTGCTGAGGCTGGTAAAGAATTTAGATTTATTTTCCATATATTCATGTTCTGTTTGGGGCTCAAGGTTGAGAATTCCCTCTGCTTGGCCATTTCCATAGACAGAGCTCAAACAGCTCAGAGCTAAGACACATCAATTAATGTTCTGCATTTTGATTAGCCACCCCCAAACTACCCTAAATTGACAAAAATGTGCAGCTCAGATTTTGCACTATTTTCAACTCGTTTATATACTGCAAATGCCACGAAAAGCACAATATAATGTGGCTGCATGGCCTTTAATGCAGTGTGGTATTTGTTTGTGTTTACCTGAATGAGTAGCTGAAAGAATCCTCCCATCTTCTTAACTTGGCTCTTGAGTTCCTCAGCAACGGTGTAGAGCACGCCGGAGGAGGGTTTAACGCTGGCCAACCACTGCATGGTAACAAACACTGCACTCTCTGTGGCTGTGGTGGCCTTGACCAGCTGAGTCTGGGCCACCAAGTTACACACAAACACTGCAGGAGAAAAAGCCATAATAACAGTTTGGTTCACAAAACTGGTTCACCTACACAGTAAATCAGAAAAAGAAAGAAGGTAATCATGGGCCTTTTAGAATAGTATGCAAATTAGTTGGACATTTTCTTTAACAATATTTTATTTTATTGAAACTGAATAAATGGAAGAATTGGAATCTCCTAAAACCATGAACAACTTGGTTTCTGCACAGTATCAGACAATTGCACAGGAAAATGATATGCAAAGTGATTTTTTTTCTAGCTGTTACCTGCCTATAGTTTACTGTTTATCAACTTTAACTACTAACAAATTAAATATTGAAACAAAAGCACTATTTATTTGGGTCCCCATTTGTTTGCTTGTCTTCTCACTCATGAAAGATTGAATTTTAGGTTGAATCTCACCATTCTCCTGGCTGTCATCATCCAGGCTGTCGTATAGGTCAGATATGGTCTGGACCGCCACATACACCCGGTGCAGATCAGAGGCCAACCTGTCTGCCATGCTCTCTTCTGTCCCGCTACAGCTACGCAGACGGGCCACTGACTGGCCAATCAACTCCTTGCAGATGCCAGGTGTGGCAGAGTCTGTGCTGCTGGAATGGGTGGAGGGCGGTTTGACCACACCCATCAACCCTGGGACAGACACAGCGAAGAGTTGGGGTGTGCAGAGATGACCTCACTAGACCTCGTTCTTACAACACTCATTATTTTGCCCCTCCAAACATCAAAACCAGGTTTCTGTGTACTGTGGGGTCTCACCGAAGCTTGACAGCAAAAGGGACAATTACATCACATACCGGTAAATACTGTACTTTGAGTGTTAACTAGTCCCATATCAGTACCGGTGATCCAGTACTGGACTAAATTAGACCCACATCAACACTTGTTAAAAAAACATAAGTCTGACATTTTATTAAATTAAAGTCTATTTAAAATATAGTGTCAATCAGAAAGCTGAAAATATTCATCATAAAAGTAATTTTGTTCAGTGCCTTACCAGCAGACTGTGATGAGCCATTATGGAGGCTCTGAATCGGATGGACCCGGATCTCGTAGAGACGCCCTGAGATTCTCCTGCTCTTCAACAAGCTCCTGCTCCTGATGCCAAACAAACCAGAAGCAAAACCCTGTGAGTATCCTGCCAACATTTTAGATTTACATTTATAATTATTAGGCTTTCATTCAGATTGACTTAGTGCTCCAGTGTACTTAAAGAACAAATTTGGTGTGCCCTCAGGCTGTTTATAACAGCATCGGGTGTAAAAACCATTATACACAATGCAGGTCAAGGTTTGTCTGTAAGTCGGTTGTCCCAATACTTTTTTAAAAAGAACTACTCTTGAAGTATGTTACTCTCCGTACCACCTGTTACAATTGTCATTTGTGTGGATTTCCGCACTGGATCTGAGTGCTATAATTTATTTGCCGATATTGTTATGAGGGGACTGGAGACAGACTACATTTACCCCTTTAATGTGGGCAGTGCTTCCCTAACTTTCTCTGGACATGGTTATGGTAATCTTATTTCAAGTGTGTAATGGCACATTTACACATGGGTTTGGTGTTATTTTGCAAAGTTGCATGTTTAACTCATGTGTAAAAAGGTTAAATGAGTTCAGCAGGAGAATATATTTTCATTATTACGAACAACCTAGTGGAGGGAAGGTTAGTAAACAGCTATGACTTTGGCCATAAGGCTTAGGCATGGGTCTAATGGAGTCAGAGAGAGGAGGGATGAAGGAACCACATAGCCTGTGCCATGTTTCATTTGGCTGGGTCTGCTGGTAGTTCAGGCACCACCAGGAGCACCATAACCATGCTTGACAAGAATAACAACAATGTGAGGGGAAAATGTTGGGGGTTCTGCATGTACCATTGGTGCTGTGTGTGTGTGTTTGGGTTGTGGGTTGTAGAGTGAGAAACACAGAGACCCTCAGTGACCTTTCCTTTTCTAAACCCCTTGGCCTGGCTATCATGGAAATGAAATTAATAAACAGAGGAAAAAGAATAAAGAGGGAAACATTCTGTGGGCAGCAACTTCCCATCAACTTTTCATGAGACAAAGAAGGATGTGTTGAATGTCAAAAACACGTGCCAGGTTGTAAATCACATTGGTGGAAACTAGGAGGACTTTGTGAAAATAACCAAAAAATGATTTTCCATGTTCTATCCACATTCCTTTGCCTGACACATTGTTCACATTAAAAGAGTACAAGAGGCTGTGAGTTCAGTTGAGCATGAGGGCTGCAGGTTTAAGACCCACACGCTGTAAGGCAAAAGCATGGTCCATCCAAGCCCTGGCACTATAAACACAGCAAGGTGGACACTTACAGAGAGACTGTCCAGTACTTCCCTCAGGAACCTGCTGTAGGTGTTATTGAACACTTGCCTACTTACACATATCAAGTAATTGGACAAGAATACCAATTAAGTCCCTGAAATCTAAAGTAAATGTCAGGTGCTGGAAAGAGGGATTGATGGATAGGAGAAAAGAGGAAGAGCTGGATAATTACCTTCGGCGTGAGAAGGAGGAGGTGGAAGCAGAGGAGGCCGATATATCTTGCTCCCACTCATCATCAGGGTCATAAAACACATCGTCATCTTTAGAGGTGGAATCCCCCTGTGGAGAGTAAACTACTGCTGACATGCCCAGTCTCATTTACTCAACTTAATGAGAAAATCACAGCAAAGTGAGGCAGCATCCTTCTGTCAGGCATAAAACAACCCATTCTGGGCTGTAAATAAGGTCAAATGCCTGGGAAATTGGCAATTGCACTCGAGCTGATGTCAAACTCTGAATATGCAGAGTGAGGAACAGGCTGGCTGGTTAAATATGCTTCACTCAACAGGCATCATACATCAGCTTATTAGAGCACTGATCAAATTAAATAAGCAAGTATGCACAAGCTTCCTATGAATTTTTCCAAGCACTTGGTTAGTACTTGTTGATAGTTTCATGGTTCGTACAGCTATTTAAGAGCAAAATTCAAGCACTATAAAGCACTTTCAAGGTACCTAAACCAAAAATTTCCAGAATCTTTGTACGAACCAAGCAGTTTATTAGCTTGATCATGAGTCTATTCACTGCAAATTCTTCATCATTATGAGATCCTTGGGGGTACAAATAGGTTTATGATTTTATTACATCCATAATCATTCTGATTCCATACACTATATCCAACAATACTGTCCGATAAAATTCCATGAAAACTCTGTCCAGTCATATATTCTCCGTATCTCGTATTTTAAATAAAGACCAGAGGTAGCTTGAGACGATCTAATAAAATTGGCTGAAAGACT
This sequence comes from Maccullochella peelii, assembly GCA_002120245.1. Taxonomy (NCBI): domain Eukaryota; kingdom Metazoa; phylum Chordata; class Actinopteri; order Centrarchiformes; family Percichthyidae; genus Maccullochella; species Maccullochella peelii. The sequence goes on from LKNJ01000409.1 coordinate 360,423, forward strand.
GGGAAACACCCTGGACAGCAGACATTCACACCTAATGGCACTTTGGAGTTTTCTTTAGACAGGTGGAGGAAACTGTTAAACCACACAGGGACCTTCCTGTGAGGTGAGGGATCTAACCACTGAACATCAGTTGCACCCAATGTATGTTTATATATAATTTGGTGAAAACCATCATTACAAAAGTCCAGGCTGTTTCCAGGAATTGGCTCTCTTTTACTCTTTCATTTTAATTAGTCAGGTGTCAGATACATCAACAAGACATGCACATCTTAATGTGTTTTAAGACATTAAAACAATAATTAACTCAAAAAAGTCTTGAAAGGCAGAACTGATTTAAGGCAGACCTGCTCGAAGTCCCTAATGGCAGCCATGTTGTTTTGGAACTTGTCCAGGCTCCAGAAGGTGGAGATCCCCAGCTTTGTGTTTTGAACCCGCACCTGTAGCAGACCACCCTGCTCCAGTTTCTCATCAGCACTTTCGTGTCTACAACAGAGGAGAGTCAAATGATTTTTGGCTAATCTTAATGAAGATAAGATATTTTGGTTACAATGAATGAGACACCTCAGTAGGTTTATTGATTCTTGATGGGTTTGTACCCTGTCTAATAAATCATATCACATATGTAAACTGTGGCCCAAACTTGTCTTTTCATACCTGCTGAAGACTGTGTTTTTCTTCAGTTTAGCACTGATCTTATTGGCTTCCTCAATCATCAGGGATAACTTCATGGCATCCCACTGTGGAGAGACTGCAATACAGAAATGAAATACATTAACTTCAGCACGGCACTGAGTCAAGGAGCATCTGGCTTAGATGGTCTTTACTTCAGCCAGATTTGATAGCAGTGGATGGGAGGGGTTCACCCTATAAGAACTGTTTAAATACTGTTAGTGTTTCTGTTTCAGAGTCTATAATACTAACTAAGATATGTCCTTTAGCCTCTCTGCCTTCTTCTCTGCTCCTATTAAAAAAGTCCAGTCTTTATATCAGGTCCAGGCAAACTCTCTCTAATGTTTCTGGTGAACCCCACCCATCTGGGACTCCACTTATAAGTTATATGGTGTGAATTGTCATTGTGGTTCCTAACTCAAATACGTGCTCAGTAGTGACTTGAAAGCTCTCACCATTTTGAGAAGTATGATTTTCCCTTAAGGCTCTCTTCTTCTGCATCTCCTCAAGCTCTTTGCTGATCTTCCTCTTCTCCGCCTCCAGGGCCTCAACAATCCTCGCTTGGCGCACATGGTGTTCCTCCATCGCCTGGGGTGAATCATTGTAATGTAGACACAATATTAAAAACCACCAGGCCAAAACATGATGCCAAAAGCCAAGCTCCAGCACGATTCAAAACGCATCCCAAACGGCCCATCAGTTAAACAGAAAGAAAAGAGAAAACCCAGTGTCTGCATATTTGCTTAAGCTTCTCAAGCTCATTTTAGATCATCAGATATCATGAGAATGGGCAAATGAGGGAGATGATGTCATTTACAGTTACAGGAATAATCCAGATTTCCTGAAGACTGACTTCTGAGGATCAAGAAAGGGAAAAATTCAGACCATCACCCACTCCTCTGTATCACAGACTGTAGACCAAGTCGTCTGACTACAGACAGTGTCTTCCAGGGGAAAAGGAGGATTAGCTCATCAGTATGAGGGCAATAAATGAGACCTGTAATATTGTTAATATTCCAATATTTTGAAAAGGCTGACGTTGACAGCAGGATACAGCAGAGTAGACAACTTTGCTTGTGTGGGACCTAAAATAGTCAACTTCATTAAATTAAGAAGGAAATGTAACATTCCCAGGTGTTGTTCAAGATCCTGACCTGTGCCTCCATGTGCAAGCGGAGGCGTTTCTTGTGGGTGTCCACCTCCTGCTCCAGCTCCAGCTTGGCCATTTTCAGCTCTGCCATCTGGCTGGTCACCCTCTGCTGGTCCAACTCCTGTTGACGCTTCCGCTTATTCTCCCCGTTCTGAATAAATTATATTTTGGCATTACTTAATATTGGTTGCACAAATTGACAGGTTGTAAGGAGAAACAAGGGACTATACATTACGAACTATTTGATGGTTCTGTAATAATGCAATATATGGTACACATGGTTTAAGAAAATATACTTGTTGATTTCAATTTGTGATTATAGTTTTGGCAGTTTGGTCCCACCTTTATGCAAACTGACTTTCAATGACTGCAACAGCACTACAGCTAAACAAATACAGTAATACAGCAATACAGTAAAAAGAGTGCATTTGTCAAAACTATGGTTCCCTGCAAATGGACATCACCTAATAGTCATGAGTCCCTAAAATGATCATAAATGGAAGAGAAATGTCAGGTAACCAGGTCATGGGAAGTAGAATGTTTCATCTTTTCATTAAAAAGCAAGAAGTGAAAGTTTTGTATACCAGCTCTCTCTCCAGGGCTTGGATCCTATCCTCATAAAGCACCCTCTGCTCAGACAGCTCCTTCTGGGCCACCTCTTTTGCCATCTGGATTCCCTGCATCATCTCCTCTTTCGCCTTCAAATGGGCTTCTTCAATTTCTGCCTCCAGCCTGGGACACACAAATATGGCTTAAGGGAGTTCTGACTTTGATTATTAGTCTGCGCCAATAGATGTTGTCCTGACTGGTATAGTGATATTATGATTTTTTTTTTTTAATGTGGTCTTTTGCACTCACTGAGCTCTTTGAGCTGCCAGTAGCTCATTTTTAGCAAATTCAAAGTCTTTGTGGCCATCGCCTGCGTCTGTCCAGCATGACACCCGCTTCCCAGACTGCACCTCTGATGGATGGTTGAAGCGGAAGTAGTGGTCTCCACCGAGAATCACCCTGTCGCCCTGGAAACCATAACCACAGAGATGAGAAGAGTTGAGTTTGTTAATAAAATGCATACACAGGTTGGTCATGATTTATTTAGCTGGCAAGTTTCATTTAGCACAAATCTTACTATAAGTTACTCCACAGTATAATGCGAAACTTCAGATGGTTAGGGGATCTTTCTGGTCTACTTACATGGTGTAGAACAGTGGATTCAGATATGAGGTTTCCATTAACAAAGGTTTTGGCGTTTTCCATGGGAGTGATGCTGACAGTACCCTGGAAGTTGGTTATAACGCTAAAACAAACCGAAAAAATACACATATATTTTATTTTTCATGTTGAATGCCTGCTGTAGCTAAGATAATAGCTAGGTTAGAAAGATGGCTAGACAAGTAAGAAAAGAAAAAAAAGTGTTCCTCAAATCATTAACAACAATAATTATTATTATTATTAATAAACTAAATGTCAACATCACTGCATCTCAAGACTGTAAACAGACCACATACTATTTACTATTTATATAAAGTGCAGTCGCTCCTGCCACTAGCATTTTCAAACCCCTCCAGCAATTTGCTTTTACCAGTGTTGGTCCGCAATGAGGGCTCCTGTCAGCTGGATATCATGGCTGGACTCAGACTTGAGCTTGCCCACTGTGGTTCGACCCTCTTTGATCATGTAGAGAAGCATCTCAGACAGCTGCGGATCCTCATTCAGGTTCACCAGGTTAGGAAGACGATTGTCCACTTTGAATGTCACACCTGCTTTCTGAAAACGCAGAGAAAGTTTCCAAACACTTCTTTCAGACATTGTTATTAGTGTGTGGACACAAGAATATGTATTACAGCTTGTTCCAGGGTTTATTAATTTGGCCTTTTAGAGTCAGCGTGGTGAAGAGATTATTGTACTGTTGGACACAGTGGATGAGAGCCGTGACACAGTAAAATCAAATATATGTGGGTAGATAGAAAAATAGAATGGAAATAAATTTTATGATCAAAAAAATTACATGCAACTCTTTGGTCTCTTCACGTTTGCGTATTTCAGCTTGCTCCAGTTTCTCTCTCCATGCCCTGCCAGAAAATAAGATCAAATAACAAAAAATGAAATAAGATCGAATGTATCCCCTACTCAACTTTATAAAAATTTTAAAAAACACATCAACCTTGCAAAAACATTTTATAGCGTTCATCATGAGTATTTGTTTTCCTTTTTAAAAAAATTAATTTTAAAAAAATGACACTTTTTTTTTTCACCTATACAGAATAATAAATAAGAATTGCATTTTTGTATGTTAGTATCATTCCATCTTCACATTTTAAATGGTTGATGTTCAAATATATGCAACAATATGTACGTATGAAAACAGAGTAAATACATGCAAACATACTGTATGTACATACAACACAGATCTGCACATACAATATATAACAGAGAATATGAAGAATCGCTTTGCGACTAGGGTTCTCTAAACTGTGGAAAGCTGCTACAGTTTTCACTTTGACCCCTCAAAAAGAAGACTGGTTATATCTTGGTCTGCTGCGTCAGATGAATAAAATGAAAAAGTTATAATTGTTGCAGTAATACTGACCGGTTGGCCTCGACCATTTCTCTCTCTTGCTGACAGAGTGTGTTCTTCAGGGCGGCAATCTCCTGCTGGAACAGCCTGACCCTCTCTGGTTCGATGCCCTGGGAGCTCATCTGGGCTGCTCGCAGCTTCTCCACCTCAGCCTTCAACTCTGAAAACACACAAAGTTTGTCCAAAATGCTTTGTAAAGCTAAGAGATATAATTGCAGGGCGTTATAGAAACATCCTGAAAGTGTAAAGACATGCCTTTAACAGAATATATAGAAATATTCAGATTTTGTTAGTGAACTGCCCAACAATGTCACTTATTGAAGACAATTCACTGAGTAACGTTGACCTGATTTGTAATGTTTGCATCGTATCACACACTGACAGGTCATGTGAAAGAAATCCACAGCAAGAGCTCCCCTTACTGCTAAAAACGTCAAACAGCAGCACAATCATCTCATGAAAAATAATACTTGCATGACAGTTAGCCGCCATGTGCAGCTGACAGTGCATAAATATGGCCTGGAGGCAAGGTTAGGGCCAGACCTTAATTGAACTGGGTAGTGAATAAGCTGGTGATGGATAGATGGGCAGACAGGAGGGTATGTGGGAGAGGCGTAGAGCGAAGGAGATCAAGAGCAAGACACAAACATAAAGATAGACATTCACATATAAAGAAAGAGAGAAACATACAGACAGTGCGAGTGAATAACAGTTCAAATGAGTTTGTGTGCATGCATATAATTAAGCTATTGAGGATAGAGGGATTTTTAAGTAATATGCTCCATTGCTTCAAAACATGATTTTGTACTATGAGGTTCTTCCAGTGCACAAATACTGTTCAGACCTGTGATGATGCTAAGATAACAACACTGCTAGGTATAGTAAAGCAATCTTTGCTTTTCCTCGTGAATAAGGACATACAGGTGTGGTGCTGTTTGTGTAGGATGGCTAATGTTCAGGTTCACAAAGAACATAATGTACTGCTATATATGCACGAGTTGAGTGAAAAAAAAACTCTTGATCAAAATTGTTTCCTCAAGGCAACGGGGTGTTTTGTTAGTCCTCCTCCACGTTTTTTTACACTCAATTGTGGACAAGGACACACCTGGGATGTTGCCAGACTCACAACTGGCAACATCCACAGTAAGGGCACAGCAAGGGTATTGATTGCATTCATGTGGTGTCGAAATAATCGGAAAAATTAGTTCTGACTGGAAAAAAAAACACCCCCTCAAGTTTGGTACACAACTTGCTGAAAGTTGACGTCATATACGCATAAACATAGCGGACGAAAGTAAATGTTTGGCTGATTGTAAGAAACTTTTTATTAGTTCAGGTATTGCATATACATTTTTTTGCTCACACGTAAATTGTAATATGGTATTTGGTTGTAACTTTTAGTTGCTGTTCAAGTAGAGTGACTTAGATTAGTTGGAAAAGTTACTGATTATCAACCCTGATAATAAGTCAGGTAAAGCAATATTTTGTAATGGTGCAGCAACAAGTCTGGGACTCTCAGCCAACTCATCGCCCAGAAAGAGCTATCAATGTGTTGTTTAAACACTCTGAGCAATAAAATACAACACATCTTCTTTGTGGTATCCATGTTGTTTCCACATTACGACTTAAAAGCTCATGAACATACCAAAGTCGGAAGAACGACTTCCCAACTCAGGAAAGGGACCTAGGAGCACATGAATGCAGCATAAGTCCTGCTTTGATTTTTTGAATGTGGATGTTTTACATGTCTGACCTCTGATGAGCTTGGCACTGGTGTCTTCGTTGACTTTTGCCACGTTAATGATGGTGCGGGCCTGCTGGGCATAGCGCAGAGTGCTTAGGCTTTCCTCCACATTGCTGCCAGCTGGGCTCAGTGTGGCGATCATGGCCGTCTTGGAGTTACCACCAAGGCTCTCTTTCAACAGCCTGCGGAAGAAAGAAATGGAGACTGGGTCAGGATCATCCTTCTAAATTGGTAAATGAGACCTGCTCAACTACTGTGGGTTAGAGAAAATATTACTATTTACAGAACATTGCGTTCTACAACTGCAACAGTGTACAAGCATTCTGATCTCTCACCATGTCAGGACAGACTCTCTGTACGGTATGAAGACCTTCTTTCTGGTCAGTACCTGTTCTGACAGGGCAGAGATGACCTTTCCAAGGGTAAGCAGGGATTTGTTGATGCTAACGCCCTCCTGTAATGACACAGTAAAATTGTCATTTCTTTATTTAAGTACATGCGATTTTATGAAAATGCAAAAAGCATCCTCTGCTAAATAAAGAGAGGCGAAATTAATGAGCAAATGATGTCTGAATACAACCAGATCTTTTCGAAATCTCAGTCTAATAATCAATTAAGGATCCAACTAATGATTCATTGATTGTTATTGATTCATGCAACCCATTTTTCAAGTTATTGTTTAGGTTTTAAAATGTCAGAATGAAAAATGGCCATCATAAATTGCAAGATCCAAAGTGAAGTCTTATAATGACGAATAACTTATGCGCAAATATTGTTTGCTCATGTGTGTGTGTGTGTGTGTGTGTGTGTGTACCCTGAGTCGGTCTCCACTTGTCTGGGCAGAGTTACAGCGCTCGCTGCCTGCCAGGTCCACCATGTTGATCCTGCTGGTGATAGTGTGATCATGTTCCTCGCCCTCCACAAACTCAGTCTGTACACAAGCACACACACAAAAACATATTAAATGTGTAACATTGAGCTTAAACACATTTATTAGTGTCACTGCAGAATTATCTTATTAATTTATACACTCTCCACATTATTACATACTTACAAAAGCAAATCTGGTGCCATATATTGAGAATTTATTACCTGAGTCTGGGTCATAACCAGGGTGAAGACGGAGTGAGATCTGGAGCTCTTATCATTCATTCCTGTAGCTGCTGTGGCTCTCTGCTTGTTGCCCAGCTTCAGCCAACCCTTAAGAAGGACACCAACCGTGAATTCTCTTAGTGTGAAATCTCTCTTGCCTTATTGTTTTCTACGCTACACTTTGGATATATCTTTGATGCTCAGCACTTATCTCCATAGTGTGCCTGCACTGCACTTTCAAGACATTAATATTCACTCAAACGTTGATGTCTGTATTTCATCGTGGCCTCGATGATCTAAAAGAAGAAAATATCTTTCAACCTACCTGAATGTCATCGTAAGAGCTCACAATATTCCTGTGAAGAAATAACAAAGTGAGCAATTCTGCAAAACACACCAGTCAAGAATATTCCTTTGACCTTTGCTGAAGAGTAATATAGTCAAAGAAATAAAAAAAAAAGTTTCTTACGCAGAGAGGTCAGCCACGTAGGGGCCATGGACTGGATGCTCCCTCACTCTCAGCTGGAAACACAAATCAACATGGTTGTTATCTTGACTGTACATATTCTCAGGTTATTCAGACCTACCAATGACCATAACAAATGTCCCCATGGCATTATAAGAAAGAGTGCATCTCCATAAATTTGTGATTATCAGGAGATGTTCCATGCAATCGTAATAGGCAATAACAAAAAGTTTACAAGCCACAATAAAAATTTACCAGTAGTTTCCTGGCTTCTGGACTGTATTTTTGTCAGTTGCAAACTACTTACAGGCATCCTCCTCTGGTTTGGCTCATCTCTGGTCACCAGCAGGTCATGGATCTTCTCATTGTACACTTCAAAGTAGCTCATCTCTACATGACATTTGACCTGAAATATGACAACCCAAAGGGGTCACTTGATGAGCTATGTAATCCGAAAAAAAAGATTGTTCATGTACACATTCAAGTCTTTTCATCTTTGGAGTGTTTTCTGGAGAAAAACTGTAGCTTAAGACATTTTCTAACAATGAATTAACTAAAAAAAAAGGAGTAAAAGAACATAAAATAACTAAGAAGCATTTAACCAGGGAGAAATCCTTGTAAGAGAGATTTTACCTCTTCATTTTCCATGGATGCCAATCTAGAAAAAATCTCCTGGCAGAATCGCGGAATTACCCCTTCCTCTTCTCCAAAGCCCATCATCCTAAACAACAACAACGATTTCAAACAAATCAAATTGATGGTTGACTGATTACGATTTAAAATACACATCCCAATATGCACACTTTACACAGCAAAAAAATGAAGAGAGCAGAGGGGAAGAGTTTCAGTGGTGCAAGGTTGACTGTAATAAATCAAAAATACTCACGTGTACGACTTCCCAGAGCCTGTTTGGCCGTAAGCAAACAGGCAGGTGTTGAATCCTTCGAAGGCCCTCAGCAGCAGAGGTTTGGCCAGTGTCTCGTACACCATCTGCTGGCTGGCGAAGGTGGGGTCACACTCATCCACCGAGCATAAGGAGAAGTCATAGGTGAAGGAGTAGCTCTGTTTGGAGTCCGGATGCTGGACAACAGTTTCCTGACTGTTCATGAAGATGACTTGCAATGCCTTCTCTGCCTTCTCCCTGTAACAGAGCAGAAATATTTACAAACATAATTTCAGAAATGGATTTTGTCTACCAGAAAGACTGTAAATCCGAGCACTTCCATAACCTAAAAATGTACATTGTTTGTAGCTTGGTGGTCATTTTCCAGCTCAGAAAATTTCTATACAGCCTGCAGTATAGGGCTGCAACTAACCATTATGCAGGTTATTTTATCAATTAATCATTTGGTCCATAAAATATCAGAAAATAGTGAGGTGAGGCCCAAGGTGAGGATATGAGATTACTTGTTTTGTCCGACCTACACTCCAAAACCTAAAGATATTAAGTTTACTATCACATAAGACAAAGAAGAGCAGCAAATCCTCACAATTGAGAACCTGGAACTGGAAAATGTTTGTTTTTTGCTTGAACAATGACTTCAACAATTAATCAATAATCAAAATAGTTGTCAACCAATCAATTAATCGTTTCAGCTCTACTGGGGTAAACAGACTAGTTTCTATTTCATGCAGACAATGTTCAAAAAGTGTTAAAAGTTCAGAGAAATGATCAAATTCATTGTGCATGTCCAGGATACACTATATTGCCCTGCTTACAGCTAAATGAAAGAATGGTTTAATCACACAGGATCTGATTAAACTACACCTTTGTTTATCGTTATTTGTACATAAGGATGTGTTTGAATTAGGCAGATGACACCTTCAGAAGGTTCTGCAGTAACTTTTGGAGACCCAGACCCTTACATACTGACAGACACCATTTACTCCTGCACAATTTACTCGTCAATTAAGCCTAATGTGGCATTACAAACCTGGCATTGAAAGGGCGTACACGGACTGCAACAGTCACTGCACTGTTTTCCATCTTAAATGAATCCTGCTGCTTCAGAGCCTCGCTGGGGCGGGACAGGGACTGTTCGGTAGGTCCTGGCGCTGGAGCAAGGGTGGAGGTCCTGGCCTGGGTCACGTCTCCCTTTTGGCTTGAGGTGGATGTCTTCCTCACCTGCATCGCCGCGTTTGGCTTGTACACACCTGCGGACGCCTTGCTGACCCGAGGAGCTGGGACAGGCTGTGCTCGGGATTTGGGCCTCTCTAGACTTGCAGATTTGACTGCCACTGGTTTAGGTGCTTCTTTCCCTGCCAGTCTCTCGAACACGTCTCTCTTGGTGGCGATTTTGTCAAACGGGGTCTTTTTGGTAGGAGTTTTAAAGGTTTGGGCCTGCTCCTCTAGGTGCCTACTTGTGGAGGAAGAGGATGGCGTCTTGCTGTGCGCCGGCCTCACCTGGGTTTCCACACGAGCAGCAGTTTCTCTTAAACTCGTAGACCTGAAAAAACCAGGTGCCCTGCCGTTTGGTTCGCTGAGAACTTTCGGCGTTGGCTGCAGACCAGTGCCGCTGACCCCACGCTGCCCGTGTGCGTCTTTATCCATAGAGGGAGTCCTAGTCCTGCGCTGCAGGATCAGTCTCTTCTCCGGGGCTGGTGTAGTATTCTGGCTGCTTTCAACCATCGTTTTCTCCGCTATTTCAGCCCCGGTCTTCCTCCTTGACCTCCTCTGCAGAGTGAGTCGGCCACGGTAAGGAGTCTGCTGCCCGCTGCCGCTTTTTGACAGCGCAGAGGGGACATACGTCCTGTTTACCTGTCTGCTTTTATCAGATGACCTGCTGTCTTCACACGCAGAGTCTCCGGATGTTATCTCACTTTTGCCTAGGGTTGTGTCTGTGTCTTTTCGCTCTGCCAGGCGCTCTCTGCCCGGTATCCTGGATGTTGATGTTGACATTAGATGGTCATAATAAGCTGTATGCTTCCTCGCTTGTACACTGAATAACGACATGGCAGCCGGCTGCTAAAAACAAAAACGTTAAAATGAGCGTACGGGTTAGCTAGTTAACTGCAACTCCACTCCGGTTGGTCTAACGTTACACGACATGAAAAATATGTAAGAGGGACGCCAGTGCAGCTCGGTGTGTTAGTTAAAAGGAAATATAAATCCATTCGAATAAATGTGAGTTGTGTCCAAGCGAACAGAGCTACTTTTTGTTTATTATTGTCCCCTGTCTCTTCCGCCTTCGCCCGCTTCAATTTCAAACCGTCTCCGCCAGCGACATCTGATTGGCTGAATTCTCCGAAATCGTCACGTCACGTCATGGACGATACATGTAGATACCTGAGACTGACGCTAGGTGGCAGCATAATCAAGGTTATTCTACTTTGTATCCATACATGCACATAATCAACTGTCATACGGCATACTGTAAAAAGCTCTAAGGTTGTATCCCAGTGGATAAATTGTGCTACTCATGTTTTCCCTTCTAAAATTAGCACTCTACCGTTGAAAAAAAGTGACGTACACTCTATAGTTTAAACACAAACAAAATATATTAAACTCCAGCTGAGGAAGCTGAAGCAGCTGAAAAAGATAGTAAGGCGATGTTTTTTTGTCAAGAATAAACTTTTACACTCAATTTGAGTCTTGGGTTGGAAAAATTAATGGCATCACATATTGATTGGACTTTGTACAGTATCTGATATGATACTTCTTCAAACTTCAGTAAAAAAAAACAACAACTTTAGTTTTGGCCCCCATGAGCAAAGCTGATCATGACAAGCAAGACATTAATAACACAACACATTTATTCAGAATAGATCAAAATTACATTATGTTTTCAATAAAACATACAAACTAAATATTTAGCATTTACTCAATAAACAGACATCACCATTGCAGGCATGATCGGAACTTGCTACTTTTTGCGACGGTCGTGTTTCCTTATGATGTCTAATAGATTGTTCTTAGTGACCAGCACATCATCAGTTCCCAGCTTGGCTTTCTGCTTTTCCCTCCTCTGCTGCTCATGGAGGTGGGGTGAGTTGAGGAGCTGTGGGGGCAGGATGGATCCTGTGGGTTTGACCCGGTTTACCACCTCCAGGAACAGACGCTTGTTGTTGTTGTTGAGAAAGGTGATGGCTGTTCCTCTGTGTCCCAGCCGACCTGCCCTGCCCACCTGGATGGGAAGAATATAATCATTCGCCTTCTTTAAAACTATCCATTTGTATACAGTGAATTTCCTAATTTAGCTGTGATTGACAAAAGTATTAGATATTTACTTAAGGTTGCAAAATGGGATTCAACAACTAACTATTACTCATTATTAATGTACCAATTAGTAATTACTAATTAATGAAGCTTAGTTATCGGAGTGCCAACAATGTTGCTTTAAAAAACAAACAAAACAAAAAGACACACACACACTCTGAAGTTGAACTATACCACTTTTACACTTTTCTACTCTGGGTATTACTAACCTGATGGACATATTCATCCATTGTGTTTGGCATGTCAAAGTTAACCACCAATCTGACGTTGACTAGGTCCAGTCCTCTGCCCAGCACACCTGTACTGATCACCACTTCAAAGTCTCCATCCAGAAGACCCTGAGGACGCAACAGAGCAAATATTACACTATCAGACATGTCTAGCATTGTCAAAACCCTACATGGACTGCAAACGTTATGAATGACCTAATTTTCACCAATATGCAACTTGGTTTTGTGGAACTCAGTGGGTATAATGTGACATAAAAATTAGCATGGTTAGGACTTAAATATTAAAGAAAACAATATTTATGCTGCAGGATTTAAACAAATTTAAGTAAAAACTCTAATGGACCTAATGGTTAAGTCCATCTATATAAACTATCAACCCCCAGAAACGAATTTGACATTATAGTGAAGATCCCAAAGATACAGAATATACATTAAATCACAACAAAACATGCATAAAATGATGCAAAAGACACCTAGTATATTTCCATCTGATGTAATGGTACAGCCATATAAAAATGACCAGCTTGAATATACCTCTCAGTGTATGCCTAAGTATAAATAGATGCAATGATGTGTTGAAACAAGTAGAGACAGAACATATACTATTATTATTATAATATTTGCAATACTTCCATGCAGTGAGGAATCTTTTTTCCTCATAAATTCAAAGAAACTGTAGATTTAAGAGGAAAATCAAGACTTGTGGCATCCAAATTAAAGCTGGATCATTTGGGGCCATGTCTAATTGCATCTATTAATGTTTTACTTCTCCTCTTTCCTTTTTCCGTGTCTTTAGGGTTTGTTTTACCTACAGTAGTTGTGGTTTTGACAGCATCCTTCTGCATTCAACATATTGATAAAAACTATTACGTCTCAGCTCTTGGTGTCTGTGGTCTTCCAGCTACAAGTTAAAGTTATTCAGTCTCTTGGACACTAAACATGGGAGAACTGCTATTTATTCACTTGACTGTGCATGTTCTGGCTGCCACTGGCCTCACCCTGAGGATGCGGTTGCGTTCCCACTGGCTCTTGTCAGAGTGGATTGCCACAGTATTGAGGTCTGTCACCTTGGCGACCGCCTCGCACAGCAGATCAGCCCCCAGTTTACAGTCTACAAACACCACCACTGGAGGCTGGTACAGCTTACTGTCCTGAAAAGCCACAAGGGAAACATAGGAGCAAGTTGAGATTTTAACATTTCTATATTTCCACACACAGATATTTCAGTAATTCTATATACAGACTGAGCTACTATTGACTATTTGAGTTTTAAACTTCGATTTATGATTATGTTATCAAGCTGCGGTTAAAGTTTAAAAAAAAATCTGAAATCCCCCAGATTGCAGTCATGTATCTCCTTCCAGTGACACACTTTCCAGGAAAAAAGTACAGTGGCAGGGCTGGCTGACTGACATGCTTAAAAAAGATTATACTCACCTATTTGACTATATTTCGGGTTTGTGCAACTAAAAAGTGTTTACCAGTAGATGCAACAGAGCCTAAGGTTAAGCATGACAACGTGTACTCTAATAGATGAGTGAAAACCTCCCCTATTACCCGGTCCCAATTCATTTCTTGCCATTCATACCTGAACAAGGCAGAAGCAGCTTTACACAACCTAAATAAATATTCTTAAAAGTAGGCTGTCTGCATCTGTCCCTTATTCTCAAATCCAAGTATTCCCCTCATTGACTAATAATGTGTTTCTGCCTAGAGCAGCAGGGTAGGTAAAGTGATAATCATGGGGCTTCTGTCAGCTCTAGATCTATTGTGCTACCTCCAATTTGTGAAAACATGCTTGGATTTATTTTCTGACTTTAGTTTGAGCAAATGTTCATACACCATGCTGTAAGAGCTGCAACACATGAAACAGGTGATATGTGAGTCATGTCCACTCCAAAGTTTTGGTTTTCTTGAGGTGTCCCATCCAAATCCCAGTCTAATAGCCGTCAGATTCCACAGTACTCCTGCAAGAACCACCACTTTTCCCTGTTCAGAGACAGTAGCCTCATACTCTGAGCTGCATTAAATAACAGCAGTCATGAATAACTTGGCTTAAAAACAGCTCGCCATCACAACCACCCTCTCCACAGAGAAGTAGCTTATGTTACTCACACAATGGTCTAACAACACTTCTTCACCGGGTTAACTAAAGCAGACCCTTCCTGCCCTGCCCTGGATAAACGGTGCAAGCCATTGCTGGGATTCCTGGAGTGGGGCCATGGCTCAGGGCCCACCCATTTCCTCCAGAAGGGGGCCAGGGCTGCAGTCATGGCTGTCTAAATATGGTGTAGTGGGGAGACTGGTCCTTGGAGCTTAAGGAATTACCACCTTTAAACAGTCAGTTAATAAAATACCAAGCTGGTACCAGTGCGTATCGAGACTGAGACTGACTGAAACTGCTGACCTCTTAAAGAAAGCCTGTAATGGCAGTGTAAAGTAGCTTAAAGTGATACTCCACCCAAAATCTTTTGAGACTTTAAGTGAGAACCAGACTTGCTGACAAAAAGGAGACAGTGTGCTTTTTAAACATACCTCTCCAACTTTTAAAAATCAAAACCTCGACCTACGTTGAGAATCTCAAACAGCTTCTTCTTCTTGGAAGGTTCCTCTATCCATAGCAGGATCTGCCGCACGTTGGCACAGGGCTGGTTCTTCTCTCCAATGGCAATACGGACAGGGTCACGAACCAATCGAGCAGCGAGCTCCTCCGTCCCTGTTGGGATGGTGGCTGATGCCAGTAGAGTCTGGTGTTCTTCGGGGACTTGCTCCAAAACCTCCAGCACCTGCTGCTGGAAGCCCATCTTCAACATAGTGTCGACCTACAGGAGACACCACAAACACATACTGTATGGTTCCAGGACTTTCCCCATTTCAAAACAGTATGATTTCTGCACGTTAAACAGCATGTAATTGAATACTTAACATTATCACTATTATGCTGTTTGGTAAAATCCTCAATTTTACAGCATGTTTTAGGATATGACATGATTTTAGTCAAAATTAGCTATCATAAAATCCTCATTGTTTGCTCATGATAATGTCAAATTTAAATCACAGCGAAATCATTTCAAAACTTCTGCTTTATCACCACAAATGAAGGTTTTCTGAAGGATGTTTGCATTGATCCTTGGATGCAGAGAACTTCAAAGAGCTGAAACATTACCGTTTTTGGTAGATACATTTTCATTTGATCACAAAGTACAAGAACTTTTAATGAAATGCATTCATTTAACCATTTAGGCCCTTTTTGTTCTCAAAGTTCCACGTTTTTTTTTTTTTTTCAATGTTGAAAACCCTTTAAGTGCTGAAGTTCCAGCAAATCTGAATTGCACTGTTTGTCATACCTCATCAACCACAACCACCTTCACTTTGTCCAGCTGCACTGCCTTCTGCTTCAACATCTCTAGGAGCCGCCCGGGGGTTGCTATGATAATCTACAGGGGATTAACAGAAGAACAACATGAAGATGTGGAAAGTGGAAGACTCAAAAAAATGTTGTTGCTGGGGGAGGAGGAAATGACTGTAAAAACAGAGACTGTACTTTGATGTTGCTTTTGAGGCGGTGGAGTTGTGGGGGAAGAGGCATGCCGCCCACCAGCAGTGCAGTTCTCATGTTGGGGAGGCCCATCACCAGCTCCTTGGCCTGTCTCTCTATCTGAATGGCCAGCTCCCTGGTGGGGGTCAGGATGAGAGCCACAGGGCTACCCACACTGTGCGCTGGTTTCTAAAAAAAGAAAACGTACAGCATCTCAATACAAATGCAAGCCCAAAAGCCATTAGATGAAGCAAGTAATGTTATAGTCCATGTCTTTTAGGGACCTTTTATGAACAGTTAAATTCTACAAATGTATTTTTGTGATAGTAAGTTGTTCCCCTTAAGAAGAAATTCCTTATTTTGACTCTTCTCTCTGGATGGCCAGCTACAGGACAGCTGAAATGACCAGACCTGTGTATTCCTTACTGCTAGTGGCTGGTATCATTGGTAATAAAGAAAGTTAAGAAAATTCTATTGTTATACTTCTGTAAGCTAAGAAAAAGAATAAAACAGCCAAAAGAAAAATTAAGAGGGAAAAAAAGTCAATGCAACATAGAACTTTGCATAACATTGTAACAACATTGGTTACAACACAGCTCTCAATATAGCTAGTACATCTGCTCTAACCGATGTTTTCAAATGTTTACTTCAGTTAAGAGTTTAATTATACATTTCCTTAAAAATAAGTAAACTTTGTTTCAATAAAATTTGAGGTTGCAACACAGCCACGGATAAAATGTCTCTCCTTAAGAATTACTTAGTAGTGCTGTTTAACAGCAAATGAGTCAAAGGATTAAATTGTGCTAAAACCTGCTCTTTTTCAACAGAATTGTCCTATACCAGGAGAGAAATGCAGCCTGCAACAAAAAGCACTTTATGAAATGCTAAGCATTAAAACTCATCTCCAGGCTTTTCTGATAAAAACAATATATGTCCTTTTATTTATACTGTCCACCTCAATCATGATGGTGGTGTGCAAATGTTTACATTCCATCCAACATCAGTGAGCCTCAGTGATCAATCGATTCTCATGGCTAAAAAGAACCTTACCTGCTAGACTGTAACTGTTTTTGCTATTTCCAAGTTGTATAAATACATCAATTCAAACTGGCTGTGATGGCCAACATATAATGTACCTTATGTGTTGTGTCACACAAGCCTTTACCTTTACAATCAACAGAAATGTAAAGGAGAAATCTGGCTGTTAAAATAAAAATAAAAAGGTGGACTTTCAGGTTGTCTGTGTTTGTATTTGTTTACTCTAGATAAAATTTCCTATAGAATGCAGTTCCTATAGAAGTTTCCTATAGATTATAAAGTAGCTTTCTCTGGGAATGAATAGGCAGTTTCATGGTGTGAATTTAAATGAATGAATCTGATGCATTACTGTACCTCCAGTGCCCTCACTACCACTGGCAGCAGGAAGGCTACAGTCTTCCCTGAGCCTGTGTCAGCACTGGCAATCACATCTGTGCCACTGAGACCAACAGGCACCATCTGCATCTGGACCGGCGTGGGTGCCTCATAGCCGGCCTTTTTCAGGTTGCCACTCAACGTGGCAGGGAAGCCACAGTGTTCAAACTCAATGATGGGTCTCCTGACATTGTTCCCCTGGGTTTCAATGCCCAGCTCCTGTTTAATCCGCTGCACCTGCTCGTCTGTTAGTCCTGATATGAACCGATCTTCCCTGTAGGAATAGCCTGTCTCACTTTCACCCACTCCACCAGTGTCGACTGCTGGCTGTTGAGGTTGAGTCCTTTCATCT
Source organism: Maccullochella peelii (assembly GCA_002120245.1). Lineage (NCBI taxonomy): Eukaryota > Metazoa > Chordata > Actinopteri > Centrarchiformes > Percichthyidae > Maccullochella > Maccullochella peelii. Next base: position 377,868 of record LKNJ01000409.1, read on the forward strand.
CCATCTTTGTCCTTTCGGTTAAACACATCTGCCCCAGTCCCCATCCCCATTTGGGCCAAATGGTTGGCTTTGCACTCAAGACTGCAAACATCATTGTCGGTGCTGTCACAAATGTACTCCCCATAGCGACCACACATCACACAGACAGGCTCTCCTGGCTCCGGCCATCTCTGGCTCTTTTTGAATGATTTGACAGGTTCGTCCTCTTCCTCTTCCTCCATATCACTTGAAGCAGACTTATGTCCATCTTCACTCACTGAGCTCTCTGTCAAACCTGCAGAGTCTCCACCTGCTTGTATTGTCTCATCCTGTGTTGTGGAGTCTTCACGTGTTTCCTCCTTCTGAACAGGTGTTGCTGAACTACTACTACCATCTTTTCTCTCCTCCTGACCGACCTTGCTTTTCTTATTCAAAACTTGGCCGGAACCTTGGCCAGGTCTCTTCACTTTCAGGGCTCTAGGCATAAACATTTTATGGACTGTTAACCTGTGAACATCAGAAAGAACAGATGTAAACATTAAGTTAATGTCAATGATTTAGGGGTCATCGTTTTAATGGTAACAGCAATTTCTCCAGATGGTGGGAAAACGGGCTTGCGCTTTTAACATTACAGCACTGAGCTACGTGTTCTTTCTGTAAACAGGCATTTTCGTACAGTAAGTTATAGTTACCCAAAGACAAATATAACTCCTGTCTGCTACAAATCAAAAACTTTCGCATTTTCGTGTATTTTGAAAGAGCACATTTCAAACCACAGTTCGGCTATAACTGACTCATAAATGCCTGGAAGTAGGCTATATTATCTGAATGTTTCATATAAATTGACAGACACATACCTCCTCGCGTCTTCTTCCAACAGTTCAAAACAATCACCGACGCAAACTTATGACGTAATGCTGGCTTTGCACGTCGGGAAATGTGGTTCGTAGAACAGCGGTTTTCTGCTATGTCTCGTTATCATTAGGCTTTTTTTTTTATAACAGACCTTCATGACGTGTTTTTGACTAAATCTACTAAAAAGTATTACACATTTTAGTTTTATAGAAACTGAAACGTTTTATATTGTGGGTTTGGGTGTGGCTGGAGAAAAGGTAAACTACTGGAATAAGCAGTGTCAGTAAGTTAAAAACGAGGTCGGTCTGTCAAGTTGAGAGCATGTTGATGTATGTAATTAAAAGCCTTAAGCTTTTTGTTTTCTAGCTAATTGCATGCAGGCTACCCTCTTTTCATGCATTCAAATGCTCATCGAAAACTCAAACATTAAACCTAAGCTGTGCAGGTCGTCGTGGATGATGTGGTTTAAATTAGCCTGTTGTCATGGGGTAAATATGTCACAGAGATACTGTGCAGTTTTCAAGAGTATACCATTTTAAACATATAGCACGGAAATACTACAATACAGGGCCAAAGCAACATGCCCCTAAAAAAAAAGTGTTAACATTCCCGACAGCATTTGAAAGTATCGTCCGCGCATGCGCATTGCGCAGCAAAGGTGCAGGGCTTGGAGAGGCACAGTGCGGCAGGAAAACCGCACCACGGCACCAAGAGATTGAATAGAGTAGGGAATGCTAAACACATAGGTTGTCCATACAAGAATACATGGACATGACAGGGAGAAGCCGTCTGCTTCCAAAGAACCCAAAGAATGGAAATATTTCTGTTTTCATTCCAGCAGAAGAGCAGTTTTTCCTCTGAAATCCAAGGAAACCTTCCCAGCTTGGTCCGACGAAGCCCATTTCAACTGGTAGACATCAGAATGGATGAAAAAATAACCAAGACTAGCGACTCATTGTGTCAACGAGACTGAATAAGACGATAAACCGCAGCCAGCCTAGCATTTTGTGGCTGAAAGAACCTGTGATCACTATTCATAGTCTCCGGAGAGACACCGCATCTCATCATTTTACAGCCGTTTATTGTTTCCCACGAAATTCCAGTAGTGGGATGCTTTCGCGTTGTGTTGCTTCATAGGGTTCAATAACACAATTCAGGGAGAAATATGGGTGAAGTTCAGGACGCCAGGGATGTTAAGAAGACCTTCGTTGCTCCAGCAATAAAGTCTTTTGAGCACTATGACTTCTCCCGAGCCAAAATCTGTTGCAGCCTCACATGGCTGGTGGCCAAAGCATACGGGACAGGTAGGTGCATTACTGTACCTCGATATAGTTACCTGCACGCTGCATAAATATTTTGGTTTTTTCTAAATGCATGTTTGTCAGCATTTTAATTAATTACTACAGAACCGGATGCAATAAATATATCCTATGATAGTATATTTTATAAGGCTATGACACCAAAACAATCCTCAAAACGCAAAACCTTATCTGCCTTAATACTGTAGAGACATATACTAGATCGCTATGGACTTATCATTGATTACCCGAGGCAGAATTCTCTGCTTCCCTGTAGAAATATCACGGTGATTTTTCATCAGATTCAAACCTATTTGCTTCACAAACACCACTGTGTTCTGTTGCTGTTGCCCCTTAAACCGTCTTAAATGAATTGCGTATTGGAAAGACAATAAATATTATCCCACGAGCCAGGACAGATAAATACAGTTCCCTGTGCTGGATCCCAGTGATCAATAAATGTGTTGCCCTAATTGAAAGGGAGTGCTCAGTGTAGAAACATGGAGGTATAAAGGTGTCCCAAATGATGTCACTTTCAGGGTACTGCATCCAAATTTAGAAAGAGAGGCATCACATGTGAGATTTTTTTATACATTGTCAGCAGGGTATATATCACAAAGGGTGTACTTGTTAACAGTGATGTGGGGCAAATGAAACGGTTTGTAGGCTGTAGTCAGTAACCATCATGACAAAAATAAACAGTACTTTCATAAATATTAGTTAATGCTTTTCCTCATGGACCTTCTTCATAATCATCTTGGCCCAGCTGATGTCACTTTCTTGATTCTTATAGCCTATATGACATGATATTCTGGATTTACCTCAGAATACCATATCAAAGGGTAAAATCTGTTTTGCAATGAAAAAAGCAGTCAGAAGTGGGTTCACACTGCCAATACATTCTTTTTAGTAGTATTAGAACACATGTATATGTTTAATGGATTTTTAAGCTTTCATATTAGAGAGAGAAGAATGTTGGTTCTGAATCGCCACCCACACTTTCTAACAGAGCAGTGAAAACAAAATGGCAATTCAGTCTGATTATCCGGCTAGTAGTCTATGGATAATACATAGACAGATAGGAGGGTTGTAACACGGTGGCTCAGAGGCTCACCTTGCACAAGATCACCCTAAGGTTCAAAATAGATTCAAAAGGTTTTCAGTGTAGTGCTGTGGTTGTTTACCTGAGATGTAATTGTTGTCACCACATCTAGTTGTTTTTGTTAGAATATACTGCAAAGCACTGCTTCTGAGAAACCACTCAATGTATTTGTTACATTCGGAATAATTAAAAATTATGCTTTTATGAAGTTTTACTGTCCATTCGCAAGCAGCCTTTTTGTATTTAACATGTAAAATGTACACAGTATTGTAACAGTTTGAACTCAGATGAATGGATGTGCTCTTTTATAAATTACCAAATTTGTTGTTTGTGGATTCATGTGAATCACATTTATTGCTCAGAATTGATGGATTTAGGTTATAATGCTGGAATTAAAGGTGTTTTGTGTAATGTATAACTTTTATCACCCTCTGTTGTCCAGTAGTAGCAATTACAACAACATGGATTTACTTTAACAGTCGCTCATCTCCTTCCACCAACATCTCTCTCAAAACCCAAATCATATCATTGTGACTTTGAGCTATAGTGGTATATTACTCACACACACATTTAAGTCACATTTTCACAATACAATCAGCAGAGATTCAACAAAAGTGTCTAGTGAACACACTTGAGAATGAGAATTATTAGCCTTCAGGGTGGAAATGTGCTAAATTGTGATGTCTGTTGCATGGTTATGGCATTGTTTTTCACCCATAAGCAGTTGAAAATGCACAAACACTCGTCAAATACCTCACTTGACATACCCATATATGCTATGCCAGGTGACGCAGCCAGGGCAGATAAGGTTGCATCACTGAACTGAGAGGCAGAACAAGATCACTTTTCTTGTGGACCATTAATGTGGAAAAACTTGTATGATTGGCATCATGCTTCTACCGTGCCGTAGAGATATAATTAAAGTTGTAATGCATGGCTCCTGGCCAAAAGAAATGCTACCCACATTTCCTGCAAATGATTGAAAAGTATTTCACCACAACCATAAATTCAAGCCACTCCTACCAGGCTGTAAGCTAAAGCAAATCAAAGAAAATGAATCAAACTGCTACAAAATCTAGGCTAATTTCACATTAAGCACAATGAAATACTGAATTCTTGAAAATTTCAATAAATGCTCTCATAGCATGTAAGTAGCTCAAATACCTATGTAGGCTACTGTTGCTATATTCAAACTATGGCTGAGTTTCCCAACACTGACTCTGTCCCAATTTTCCCATGTGACACATATCAGAATCCGAGGCAAGTGACCCACACCGCTCTATATGAACTTATTTCAACGTTGCCATTACAGTAACTAAATGTTTGTCATTTACCTGAATCAGAGTTATAATATTGACAAAATATGCTCCACTAAAAACCACAAAAAGATAAAATGAGCAGCAGCAGCTTGGGCTTAAATGACATGAATTAGGCCTTGCTCCATTCACAACGATTTTGGTCTACAGCTGGGTTTTAGAAAATCTCGGCTCAGGATTTTATAGTTGAGGCAGATCACATTTCAATTCTACACTGGGTTTTAATTATCTGTGCCTGAATCATTCTGACACCTTATTCATCTTTTGGTATCAGAATTGTGTCTGTTGTCTGACCACCAGACTTACCTCAAGAACAGAATCAATTCATTCAAACACTTTCTCACAGGCACAGATGCACAGATGAGATGCTTGGCCCCTGTGGCACACAACCTGTGGGTGTGAAAACAGCATGACATTGAATACTTGCACAAGCTGAGTTTTGATCAGACCATTTTTTATGATTGCACAATATATGACATACATTTCCAACCAGACCTTTGAAAGGAAGAAATACAGACAAAAGATAATACAAAACTACAACACAAAAACATCTGTTTGAGTGGTCCACACAAATAACTTTTATATCAGGGAGTTGATTCACAAAGTGAAATAAAGAACAGGGAGGCTTTTCAGTTTGATAGTATTGGTGCAAACACACTCAACAGTTAACTCAGTAACTGAGTGAATCTGTCTTCAGAACTGCAAAGTGCAAGACCTAAAATAAACCCAATGCAATCTGTCTATACGATTCTTCTTCTGTGTTCTGTTCTTTTCAATTCATTCTATTAATTTTGATCCCTATTATTTTAGTTATTACAACACTATTTGCTTAATATGGGCTTAAACACACCAGCTCTAAAATAACCGATACAACTCAGTTTGTCTGAACACGTTATTCCTTGCACTGTGTTGTAATAGCCCAGCAAACATGAGATTCCTTGCAGATCCTCTGTGTATTTTCAATGAGGACTGATTCCAAAAATACAGCCCTCCAGAGAGAGAGAGAGAGAGGGAGGGAGTTGTGTTAGTGCAAGAAAGAGAGAGCAGGCTCATCTCCAGATCCCTGCCTACGCTGCTCTGAATACTTCACATGCATCTGCCTCATTACACCATTGCAGGAGTGCATCAAAAATATGCAATCTAGTAGACACAAGATGTAGCCTGTGCAGCAGATCATCTGCTGTTAGAAAATATTATCAAACACTGTCAGATAGCAGAAACCGATACCAGAGTTTAATAATATGCGATGCAACTCTGGTTCATAAGCAGAGCTCGGAGAAGATTCATTCAATTCTCTCCACATTCCCTAAACAAGTACTCAACAGATGCCCTTGTTCAATGCATTCAACTCCAAGCAGCAGCGGTTCTGCTCTGTTGTCAATAGTTGAAGACTGGAATACACACACTTCCAACGCATAAATTAAAGCTAAAATACTACAAATGTAGTTTTTTATCAAATGATTGCACATTGATTGTTCTGTCTGACACGATGACGATGACCGTGGACTGATGTGATTGAAAAATAACATGATATATATATATATATATATATGATATAAATGTAAAATGTAATTTGTAAGTTACCTGAGCAAGATGCTGACATACTACCAGTGTCAGTGGTGTTGCTCTGTAACTCAGCCTGACCTCTGACCTCCCTGAAGAGGATGAAGGGGGAGGGCTAGAGAAAAGATTCATTTCTTTGTTGGGATCAATAACATGAACATAGTACTTACAGGAAAAGCATAAAACCTAGATAGCTGCTACTGCTGCTGTCTGCATTTCTGTTCCATAAAAACACCAAGTCCATCTGTAGATGACCTTGTTGATAATGGTCTAAGCAGGTGATTCATTGACTGTGTGTGTTGTGGGTGTGTTGGAGGATGGGCAGCGGTGTCGTGGAGTCTAAAGCTGTCACCACATGCCACATTTCTCTCGGCATAGACACAAGCAGTTATCAAAATTTACATCTATTCTCCTGCTGCTGACACAGTGATGAGCTCTGCATCTAGAATGTGTGCACTGTGCAGATGTATTTTAATGCTTTCACACAGCAGCGGCATCTCATTTAAAACCAATTAGTCATGATTGTATTATTTAATCTGTTGTGGGAAAAGAAGGACATGCATTGGCTCGACTCTAACTGATATTTTCTGTACAATAGCCATACTTTCTCTTTTCAAGAAATGGTTTATAAAAATGCTTCCAAGCTCTGCAAACACTTGTGAGAAAGGTGACAAAAGCAATAAAACAAATGCAATGTTTTTTTAATTATTTGTAGACTATCCCCTTGCAGTGGACTTGCTTGAGGTGATGCACACACACACACACACACACACACACACACACACACACACACACACAGGCTCTCTCTTTGATGAAGCAGGCAGTGAGAGGGGTGTTCCCAGGGAGCTGGAGGCTGCAAAGATACAGACTAGTTGAATTGATCAGGTTCCACTCCTCCTGCAGTTGCTATAGCAACGCTGAGGTCTATCCACACATACCCACGTCAAGGTATTGTCAAGGCATGGCAATGAAAAATCAAGCAGACTTGCCAAAGAAAAGTAATGGCAGAGGATCTGTGCACTGAGTGGGAAACTCTTCAATAAAGCCAAACTCTGTTGCAGATTTGGAATAAAGAGAGTCATCACAATACAGCAGCTCACCTGATTTTTCACTTTTTAATTTCATAGTTTTGCTACAAAATTCAAATCATCTTTGCGTGTGAGACATGGGTGAAAGGCATGACAAGGTTGTTCTGTTTTCCATGTTTTAGAACATGAATGGAAAAATGCTCATCCTGTTCTTCCTGCCTTTATCTACTTGCATCTGATTTTTTTCTTTTTTGCTACTTACAGTATTTCTAGCCCTTTATCTTCCTTATCTTACACTTCTCAGTGATTTGTTGATGTAGAAAATTAGAAACATGCTGTTGTGGTGCTCTTGGTTGCCATCATGTTAATATCTAAAGTGCAATCTCTTTAATCTCGCTTACCCAAAATCCCACTTTCTCCCCTCCATCATACAGACTGCATCCCAGCTGACTTAAAGGACCCCTTCTACACAGACCAGTATGAGCAGGAACACCTGAAGCCCCCTGTGGCCAGCCTCCTGCTGTCTTCAGACCTTTACTGCAGGGCTGGCAGCCTCATCCTGAAGAGTGACACTGCCAAGCCCCTGCTGGGCCACGATGCTGTCATTCAGGCGCTCGCTCAGCGTGGACTCTACGTCACCGACCAGGAGAGACTGGTCACTGAGAGGGACCTTCGAAAGAGGCCCCTGCAAGTGGTACGAGAGATTTTTGAATTTCAGGGGTGCTGATGAGATTGTGGTTGGGATATACTGAAAAACTCTCAACTTCCTGTCTTCTGAGTATCAAGTTAAGATTATGTCATTGTGGTCATCACAGGAACTCATCCAATTCTCTATTTTGAGTATTCCCAGCAGTAGAATTTGAGTCAGTCCTGTACCATACAGTGATAGTGACTTTCCTTTTCCTCAGTCCCTGATGCATATTTCATGCACATAATCTCTTTTCCTCATTCCATCACTCCGTGCAATGTGTCTTTTAAACTTCAATTTAACAGGAAAGACAACATTCTGGAGTAGCAAGGTACAAGAACAGGAAGTGATACCCGCATTCACATATTTTTTGCTTGCATGCACCCGTGTACAAGTTGATGCTGTATGTTGCTGCATCCTAACGATATGCTCCGATTGCATGTGTACATACTGCTTTTAATTAAGGGATTTATTTTGAAAATTTAGCACAGGTATCTGAGCTGAATTAATAGAAATAGAAATTGAATTTAATAAATCTTCATAACCTTCATTTACGTTTGCCAGAAGGCAGTCTGTGGAAGAAAATCACTTTAGTAGTAAGGAAATCACATTGCCTCTTAATGGCCAATAACTGCAGATAACAACAACAATTTGTATAATACACATTTATTTAAAAAGATAATAGCCCAATAAACAAGCGTATCAAGCCAACATAGCAACAACAGATAACCAGTTAAAAGGTCCAACAAGACAAAAGGGCTGGTACTTATTCACTTCTCCCGTACAGATTTTCAAGACTGCCTAGGGAATGAAACCAACAAAAAACAACAGTACAAGCTGACTTAGACCTCAAGGCATCCTTGCCCTGCGTGTATCTGTCATGTCTCACCATCTTTAGAGCTCATCTCTATCTCTCTGTGTTGGAGCTCGCTACGCTGAAGACTTTGCAGGCATCTGATTGAGTGAGAATGAGGGATCCTCATTATTTGGAAGCAAATTCTCAATAGGAGGCTTTATTGCTTCAGTGAATTGCAATTGAGACACGATTAGCACACAGTTTGCCTGCAGTCTGTTTGTAGAGTCTTGCTGGTTTTAATTTCCCTTCTATGCTAATTCAAAACTTATTTAAGTTTTGTTGGGGTTTACATTTCCAGCACTCCATTGCTGCTCACAACAAGTAATTTAGTAAAAGCATATCTCACAAAATGAAATTTAGACTATGCAATTTAAACTAAGTGGAATTTGATGTTGTCGGTGTACTTTTTGTGCATGTGTGATTTCGCCATACTTTCTAGCTTGTTTTGTTTTTTTATTCTGTGTTTTAGAGTTTATTTTCAAGTCCAGATAAGGGTTTTACACTTGTTTTTACCCCGGCACAGTTCATGACTGAATGGTTTGGCAGAAAGCGACAGTGTGTGTTTGTGTGTGTGCGCATGACTGAGCAGGTTGTTGTGAATGTGAAAATGAGCTGCTAGAGGAGTGTGAAACTACCTTCTGCCATTTCACCTTGCTTCTTCCCTCTATCCTCCATCGTTCCATCTTTCATCTATATATCCTGTATCCCTCCTTTTACTCTTCCCCCTTCGTCACCACTCTAACATCATTCTTTTTTTGTCTCCCCTTTCATCTGTTTCCCTTTCCACCCATCTTGCCCTTCACCCCTCAGCATTTCCCAAAACACCTTCCTTCTTTTGTCCATTTTCAATCACATTTCCTTACTTTATCCCCAAATCTTCCCTCTACCATTACTCCTCTTCTAGCATTCCTCCATTCATCTTTACTTCTATTATCCATCATTCCCATTCTCCTTTCCCTTTGCCCTTTTCAGTCAACTTTCCTTCCATTGTGCATTCGTCCTTGATTGCCTTACCATCTTCCCTTCCTTCTTTCCTTTCCTTTCCTCTCCACACTACTTTATCTGTTGCTGTCAACACCATTGAGGATATATCACACATTTTACAGGCCACTGCTGAATTCTTGCCATTTACAGAGCAGCACATTAAATGTTCACTCACATCATATAGCATGAGATCTACAGCATCATGATCTGATAAATGCTTGAAGGTTAAATTGTAGTAGCCTAACTGATATTAGATTGATTTGTTAGTCATTTAAATCCATTTTAATGAGCTTTAGGAAAGTAAAAAGAAGATGCAACACTGTTTAATATTGGCACACTTGAGACAGCTCATGGAGGATTACCTGCTGCACGATGGAATGACAGCTCAGATGGGTGATCATCTTTTATTTAGAAACTGCTTCAACATCTTGTTTGTCACCTTGACAAACAAAGGTTTGTCAAGGTGACCAGAAGCTGTCCAGGCTGAGCTCTGGGGTTGTGGAGAGTCTGCAAGAAGAGCAGAAACAGGAAAAAAGCATTTTTTCTGGAAGAATTAGAGAGGGTTGTTTGATGGCTTGATAAGTTTCCCTAAAAGGAAAACATCATTGGTTTTCCTCCTGAAGCAGAAAAAGAGCAAGAGACTGAGCACCTACTTACAGTTCTAACTGTAAGCTGCTGTTGATACGAGCACCAGCAATGTCATTAAATGCTGCTTCATGGCATTTTAAGTTAAGCATTTTGCTAAACTCAGCAGTTCTCATAAGGTATTAGACTTTTAAGAATAAGCAATTTTCGTGGATGTTCGAGGGAGCTTTAGTAGGTCAGTCAGCAGCAGAGTTAGATGCTGCACATGTCTTGTCTGACACATGTTATAACTGAGCACATTTACTGACATTTTCACTAGGTTGCCAAACTGGCTCTCTTGTGTCACCATTCTGCCCACTCATCCTTCTGTCTTCTGCCATGTGACAGATTCTCACACGTGAAGACGCAGGATCCGAATCGCAGTTACCGCCCACTCAGTCTCCCACACACATTCTGTATCGCTGACACTCTCCTCCACCTGTGGTGCTCACAGAGAATGAGGGAGAGATGTGGTGGTGGGCTGAGGATCTCAAAATATGATTTTAGCATTACGCATTACAGCCCACGTAAAGCACCGCTGCGGGCATGATAATAGCTAAAATTCATTATCAAGAGGCTTTAATTGCGAAGTTTGATGATACTAGTTCTCGATTGTGTTCTTTTCGAAGTGTCAGTGCTGCGTGATCAGCGTTGTTTGTGGTGACTGAGTGGAAACTCTGGAAGAGTGGAGAATTAATTTCCAAAACACCCAAGGAACAATCAAATAAATGTGTACAGTAAAATCTCCTAAGAAACTGAATTGCATATCAGTTTCCTCAGATTGTTTCTGTGGAGCTGCATGTGGTCAGGGAGAAAATGTAATATCGAAGCTGGACACCATAACCAGCAGATAAAATTATTGAATATCTTGGCTGTAAGAATGGACATCCTGATGTGAAGTCTAAGCCTGTTGCTACGGAGACGTTTCACTGAGTGGGATGAGAATGACGTCAAGATCCAAAAAAACCAAGGAATCTAGATGATGGATGAAAATAAATTCTGTGTGTTTGTTCCTGCGTGTGTGTGTGTAAGTGTGTTGTTTAGTGCATGTAGGTATCTAAGGACCTAATTGCACACTGTAGAGTGGCACAGAAGTGCTCCTTGCATCCCTGCAGCAAGGCTGGTATACAGAGAAGGTGGTTCATGTATAGAAACAGTGGCTGGCATTTAGTATTTTACTTTATTTATTCTTGATTTATCCACACTACAATCTGCTGGATACAGAGCAGCCCATCTGGAGCACTGATGAGCTTTCCTGGGGAAATATATCATCCACAGGATAGTTTGGGGATGTATTAGATGCCAAAATATATATGCCCTACTAGAATAATCTCAAAACTCTTTACTTCCTTGACCTCATCATGGTGAGGATCGATGTTCTTCCAAGCTGCCGAACCTTGAATGTCACCTTAATATTTAATAAATCTGTAGTAAATAGGTCATGTTGCTGCCAAGAGTTTATAATGTATTGTATAAATCAGACTCTGTCATGGCTGTATGTTGTGAGCCGTACTGTATGATGCAAATACTGAGAGTAAGAGGCATTGCACCTGTGGTTTCTGAGTTGCTTCATTGTGCTATATGGGTACAGACTTTATTGTCACACTTATGTTAGAGAATGCTTTCAAATCCAACCTTAATGGCAAATGCACCTCTTGACCCACCTTGAATGCCTGAATTTTCACCTTCCCCGCTAAAAGTTTAAAATGGCTTCTTCTAAACCACACCTCTGGCTTACGTTTCATACTATGTAATTTCCTTTGCGGTGTACGTAGGTACCTGTAACAAGTGTGTAGACGCCCACATCACTAATTTATGCACAACGTGCTCTCTTGCATTGTTGTTAGACATCTTTGAGGCAACCCTCCTCATGAATATGTATGAGTGCCTTGATTCAAGGTCCCTTATTGGCCACATTTAGAAAAGACATGTTAATCATTTTCTGTTGCGTTTCCATGTAAAAATATAGAATGTTAACACGACCAAACTCTACATGTTAACGTGTAATTTTCAGTAGTGTTAACATGTAAAAATATTGCATGTTAACAAGACCTATCTCTACGTGTTAACGCGTCATTTTCTGTTGTGTTAACGTGTAAAAATAAAGCATGTTAACACGACCAAACTCTATGTGTTAACACGCATTTTAATGTTGTCTAAACATGAACTATCTAAGATGTTATATGCGCAAATGGCGTTCCATGTAAAATCTACCTGACGTGTTAACGCGTCATTTTATGCCACGTTAATGCATCACTATCTGCCACCTACTGGCGGGGGCAAGATGTTTAACTCTGAAACAAAGAACTAAATCTTTGTGTAGTATTACTGTAAACACAATGTTAAATTAACATGACCAAACTCTACGCGTTAACGTGTAATTTTCTGCCACCTACTGGCGAGTGCAAGATGTGTAACTCTGAAACAAAGATCTAAATATGTATGTGTAGTATTACTGAAAAAAAAAAAGGTTTTTATAAATAGTGTTAACGCGTCATTTTCTGCCGCGTGAACAGCACTCTACAGAACTCGCATTTCACTCACATTTGCCAGCAAAAATAGATGTGCGAACCGGAAAAATTATTTATGAGCGCAGTGTGCAAGTAAAGTTGACAACCCCCCCCCTTTTATTTGATGTTTTATATATATATATATATAATATTATACTAATACATAATTGTATACTAGTTACTCATCCAGGTTGTGGGTAATTCATCTGCAGTGGACATATGTAGATTTAGCCAGTACCATTGTGCCAATATGTGCTCCTTCTAGCCAGCCTCCTCCTAAGAGCAACACATCCCCTTGTTCAATGTTACATCTGGTTTATTAAAGTTATTGTTATAAATACTGTTCAGTAACCGTGTTTACATAAAGTGTGGTGTGGGTGGTGCTGGTGTATCGTGTATCCGAGTCCCACATTCCACGAGACACAATGTGCCAGTCACAGCAGAGTTTTCTGTGATGAGTGTTTTCACTCTTTCACTAGATACTAGGGTCTACCACTTCCATAGTCCTTCACTGGTTTTCACATCATAAGTGCACAAGGAGGAGCGCACATACGCACATGCAGTATAAATATGTATGTAATGCATTGTTTGTTAATAAACTCTGTGTTACTTGAACATTTTTCACTGTTTCACTGCTCCTAAATCTTTTCATTTAGGAGCACATGTAATCCTTGGGAAAAACATTAGCGTAGAGCCCTGCTCTAATGTGTGCATGAACAGATTTATTGTAAGTTCTTGTTTAAACCATGCTGCTTTAGTGAGTGAAAGAATTTAAGAGTCAACCTACTGTCAGTGTGTGGATGTCCCCCTAGATAGGTAGTGTAATAGATGTAAATGTAAAAACAAAAAGGAACCAAGGAGCAATGTCAATAGAAATTTCCTAATGAAATATGCTGCAAAAAAATGCAGAGGTGAAAAGAGTAACGCCTGAAAACTGACTACAAACCATACATTTGTCTAAATAGACAGCATTGTGATCCCAGTTGGATCTCCGTTAAAATGTTGTTAAAATGGTTACAGCACCCATATATGTATGTTTAGCTATGAGCTGATGAGCTCTCTAATGGCAGGGGTGGTTAATATCCCACCCAGCAATCCAAGCATCTCAAAACAATCAACAATTCAAGCAGTATATAATGAAAACTCAATCAGAAGTGCATTAATCCCAAAGAGTAAGAGTACAAAGACAATAGTACATAAAATATTTCATATTTCAATATTAAAATATCAAACATACAGTTGTAAGCTATGTGAAAAGAAACATTGAAATGTTGTAGAGGACAAAAAAACACCCGAGAAGTGCAACATTGCAAAGTTTCCACACATATTTAACATATACTATAATATCATTGTGTGTTATGGTCGAGACCCTGGAAAGCTACCAACAAGAAGATGAGCCATAAATAAATCAAAATTCACAAAAAAACAATGTATGGTTGGATAATGTATAACAAATTATTATATGAAGCCGTGGTTATGCTTTTATGTGTTATAGCATTTCGTCAAAAATGTAACAAAAGCATTGTGCTCCAGTCTGCAGTTTTAAGGAAGGAAGATGAATATAAGCATCAGTATATTTCAAACATTTCTAATAGTATGTGTTGGATATGTAAAAAATGTATCTAAACAATCACTACATGTACATTTTAATATATAAAAAATATTATATTGATATTTAAATATTCTATATTGATAGAAAGTGTCTGTGTGACAGATTGATTCATCAACTCATGTATTATGTGGATGAATAGAGGTGAATACACTTCCTCCTGTTAGTCTCCCTCTCTTCTGCTGCCTCCATCACAACCCCTATTGGGCAGGCGCTCCGTTTCCATGGTTACACTCCAGTAGGCGGGGTGTGTGTGTGTGTGTAGGTGGGTGCAGGAGTGGGGGTGCTTATTATTGCATATGTTGTATGCAGTGTGTGCTTGTATGCCCAGTGTATAATGTGCAGCTATGTACTTCGAGAACACTGCCACATGAATACTGAAATGCTAACCTGAGTGTCAGGCAGAAAAAACTACTTCATCAAACTAGCTTCCTCTGTCCTTATTCTGTCCTCGATCTTACAAACAAAGGAGAGCTGAAACACCCGGTTGGAAGGGAAGCCCATCCAAGTACTTTCTGTCCTCATGGGCTTCCACAAAGTCACAGCCAGTATGTTATGCTTAATGCCAGCGGCAACTCCCAGGCAGCACAATATGGATGGGTAGGCAGTGAGCACATTATGTCATGTCATGTGATGTCCTGAGTCCTGAGCATCTTTCTGTACTGGCTAGAGTTCGATTGTGTTTTAGGCTGATGTGTTTTGTTTGTTTGTGTTTTTAATTTAAGATATAGGTTTGTAATCTGCAAATAAAAACCCACATGATGAGGGTTCAGGGATCGTAGGGATGCTTCTCTGCAACCCCGAACACTGGAGCATATTTGTCTAGAGGCCTTTGAACAGTGCAGAGAGGAAAACATGCTTAAGCTAATGTTCCATATCAGCTGATACATCACAGGTCAGTAAACCCAGTACTAGTATGTGTTTCGTCTTTTGCACTGAAAAAACACCTTGTTAATTAATTTGTCCATCTAGTATGCAGAAATATTTTTCAAAATGCAGATCAAACTGTCTATTCTAGTGAAGGAGATTGTGTGCCCCTGTGAGCTTTGTTTTGAGAGGAAACAGCTCCTTGTAGTTTTACCCAAGGCAAGTTGACCTCAGGTGAGGAGCCAGACTATGAATGATTCAGACATCTACTGTATCACAGGTGAGTGCCTGGTGGCTCAGCCTGAAGAAGAAACCCACCCATAGACAGATTTTTTCACTTACTGCAGTAAATACTAAACTAATTAATGATTTTCAGTGCAAGAGAAATGGTGTTGGAAATAGGTAAGGTTATCTATACCTTATTATACACACAGATTTCCTTACTTGTTAGAAAAGGTTTATTCTTTATTACATTTTTTTTTTTACAGTGTGAGAAGTCTGTGCAGCAATCATGCATGAAAACATAGGAAGTAGAATTTCTGTGGTGAATGTGCAGATTGTTAACCATGTTAGTATTAAATGCTACATCTTCTGATCTGGTGTAATGGCTCAGTAAGCTTATTAAACTAATAGAGGAAATCTGTGTCATTTTCTCTTTAGAATTTAGAGCAGGGGATTTTGTGACAAATCATTCTCACTCTGTAGCGCTTAAAATATTCACCTGCTTTACCTTATTACTGAGATTACAAATGCAAGGATTGGTGAGGCTGTAATAGCACTTAATCTGTAATGAATTTATGCTGCTACAGATTTGGCCATGTGCAGAGCTTTATACTGGAATCCCTTTTTCTGAGATTAAATTAAACATTATTTGTCATACTATTGTAGCATGTGTTTTAATTGCAATTTTGATACACTTGAATTAAACATCAACATGATTTTGAAATGTTCAGAGTGCAACACAATAATATGGCAATAATGGGTTCACAATTTACATGAATTGACTTCCATCAGCTAACAATACATTGCATAAAAGTGTTCACAAAAACACACCAAAACTAATGACATGGAATACAATTATCTCTCCTTGTCTCCACTTAAATAGATGTTTAGCACAGTCAGTTTGCAGCCAGACAGAAAACCATGATCCTGAACTGGTAACTGATATAAACTGCCAACACTCTACAGATAATCTGCAGCACTGTGCTCTGCTTTGCTGAAGACCCAGTTTTAGGGTGCTCCTATATGTAGTGTGAAATGGAGCCTGTCATGAAGAGAAAACAAAGCTGTACCAGATTTAGCCGATAGCAAATTTCCTTCTGTGGGACTTTGAAATCCAATCTGCATCCTTACAGAGATTTAGTCTGAACACCATCTAAATGCCCATCATGTTTATGTAAAATGAGTGGTATTTCCCTTTAAATTAAGTCAAACACTCAGTTTCAACCCAGAGAGCCTTTTCAAACATGACTGAAGGATTTGGAGTGCAGGCATATCTCCAGGGTAGGTCAACACTGGCTGGTAGCCAGTCCCCAGATAGTGTTCTAAGGTTAGCTTTGAGGTTTTCATATAATTGCTAGGTTGGGTTTGGAGCATATGGAAGGAAAGGTATGCTGCTTATAAGCTCCTTTCCCACAACTGATGCCAGACCTCACAGTTGGCATTTTGTTCATCCAAAAGTGTGCGCAATGGCATGTGAGAGCAGTTTTATTCCTGCTTGCAATTGGGTAAGCTTTTAAAAGGCCTTATGCCATCTCTCCATTCAAAAAGGAAAGACGAGAAAAAAAAAAAGGTTTTTGATAATTATGAAATAATTATGAATAAAATTCAAAATGCAGTTCTGTGTCATTCAAATAATGCAGCATTACATATTGCGTGACTGGTGATTGGTTAACTGCATTCACTGGGAACAGTCACGATTAATTTAGTTAAAGGGTTCTGTTCACCTCGGTCATTTTCACTTCTAGGGTCAATTTAGTTGTAATTTTGAGAGACTTAAACTTAGCTGGCACACGTCTCTGTTAGGGCTGGCGTAGAGGTAACAGGAGAAGGACCCAAAATGCAGCCGACGGAGGCTCAGAGTAGATTTTAACGGTTTTAAAGAAAACTTGCTATCATGAGAGACAGGTAAGCAAGCATAATAGCAGGTAAGTCCACAGGTGACCACAAGGAAAGCAGGAACACAAACCACGGAACATGAAGACACGAGAGTACTAAACACTGTAGGCAAGACAATGAACCAAACAGGACACAAGCAATCAGACCAGTATAAATACAGAGAGACTAACGAGGAGACTAGGACCAGGTGAGCACAGAGAGACAGGTGAAAGCAATCCAGGACAATCACACACAGACAGGGACACACAGGAAGCCAGAAAACAGACTACAAAACAAAACAGGAAGAGACAAACCACAGAAACCAGACAAAGACCCATATAACCATGACAGTCACTTTGTTGCAAAGTTGGAGTTTTAGTTAAAAAAAAAAAGTAAAATCTTACTGAGCTGTTTGTATTGTCAGTAAACTGTACTGCTAGTTTGGCTTTCACTCTCTTGAAAGAGAGTTACCTCAATCTCAATGTCTAATGGTAAAATAAAAAAATAATAGTTGATTATTTTTAAAGTAAGGGTCACAGAACTGTGTTGGCTACCAAATACCTTCCTGTGATTATCTGAGGTTTTTTATATGTTGCCATGTATGAAACCCAATCCATCTGGCAAACAGTAAGGATGAAACTATGAAAAGATCACCTCTTGGACTTTGCTGTATGTTATCATCTCTTTCTTTTGCACTAAAGCAAAGAATATATATTTATATGAAAAAAATAGATCTTTCACAGGTACTGCTTTTTCCTTTAACTTTACAGTACTTGTGGTGACCTTCAGTAGAGACCAGAGAGAGGTACAGCAGAGAGCTTTTCCATGTCCAGCTTAGTTGGCGTGAAGTTACCTGAAGCTAGACAGATTAAATTTTTGGACATATGCCCCAGCATGGAGCCTCTGGGCCTGGGACAGGAGAGCTGTAATACTAAAAGCAGACTGCACTTCAATATTACATCACCCCTGAGCTAAAGTTGAATCACTGTGTGTGTGTGTGTGTGTGTGTGTGTGTGTGTGTGTGTGTGTGTTTCCTCAGTCCTGAGGAGTTTGGTGATTTAGGTTTGTTCAGTTTATGGTTCTGCCCCCACTTTCTGATGGAAGTTTCTTTAAAAACTTTGAGGATTATCATAAATTATCACTATAGCCTTGCACTCCAATAAAAGCAGGCACAGACTGATCATTGGCCATGACCTGTCGAAGCCCCTTAAAGCATTTTACTGTAAGTTGTGGTAAAGACATTACTGTAGTCATTACATCAATTCAGATCATTTTGCAGAGGAATGAAGCCAGTGAGTTGATTCTAATGATTTCACAGAAATATTTTTTTAAATATCCTTTATGGTAGTGGTGAGTTAGTAAAGTGTTGTGCATCTAACTGGTTCAGGCCACAACAAGCAGCTCAGACCTCTGACAACAGAGATTTTAGTTTATGACAGATAGTTTATGACAGATTATTTATAACAGACACACAACGGTGGGGTGAAATACATCACACACTGTCTTTTGTAAGTCGCTGCAGTTTGTTTTTGCACTTCCTTTGTGCGATATTAAATCAGGCTTTTACGGTGGATTTTCATCTCTCCTCTTTCACCAAGAAGCTGTATTAAACATAAACAGTATCTCCCCGGGTGGAAATACAGAGAGCCAGCAATGTAGTGGTACAATAAAAACAGGATGTTGACCGTGAAGGAGCATCTTCTTACCCCATGAGAAATCAAAACAAGATTTATAGACGTAATCAGCTTAGATGCGAAAGCAAAAAATGGCCCAAGACTGTATGAATGCATGCAATTCATTCATCCAAGTGTGATTAAAATAACTAAACATTAGTATAGTTTTCATAGTCAGCATATGATAGAGACAGTATCTTGGGGGATGCAAGTCTTATAATCAGAAAGTCACCATTTTGAATCCTGGGAAAATAATCAAATGTAGTGAATTAGCAACATTTTCCCCTCTTGCAGTCGTCTAGATACCTCCAAGCACGGCATTTGATCCCTGAATACTCCAGTGGAGCTGCTCAGTGGCAGAGGTTGCGCTGGGCAGCTCCAAGGTATGGATATGTGCAAGTGTATGAATGTGAAGAAAAGCATATGGGCTCAACAAACCTAAAGGTTAGAAAACTTAACGTCATGGGATATCACAGAGAAACCTGCCTTATTGCAAACGACAGGCAGGTCTGCTCTAATAAGAAATGTTAACCCTTTCTTTGGGCAGTGAAGAATCTACCTCTTTGCTGCTTCCCATTCTTTCTTCCTCCCTCCCTTTTTCTACTCCTTTTCTCCATCTCACAACTACTACCGCTCTGCATCCATCCAGTTACCCTCAAGTTTTGTCAAAGTTGGAGCATAAAAATGGACATGCAGAAATGTCAGCCTCTCCAACAGCCTTTATTTATTAGCCATGTTTCTAGCAATGTCTCAGCAGCAAGTCATCACTTTGAAGTTCAAGTCAACAACTTGAGTGCAGTTCAAACACTTTTCCTTTCTGATGTCAAAAGTCAAACTCCTTACACCCTTTAGTGTGATTCATAGATGTCCTTTTGAGTTCTTCAACACCATGATGCTTCTGTGAGGCTGTGTCAAGAGACAGCATAACCAATGTTAAAATATTGCAATTTTTTGAAAACTGCAAGAGGAAAATATGTCAGTCAAACTCCTTTCCACCAATACTAGCAATACTTGCGTTCATAAAGTCTGCTCTAATTGTACTTTGTTTCAGGATTTCTAGCAACTAAAAAAGTAGTTAAAACATAATTAGATGTTTAGTGACTTACATGACTCTGTGCAAAGTACCCTTTAAGTACTGTGTCAAAGAAGTGTATACAGTTTATCCAAACTACTGCTAATTGCTAACATCTCTGACTTGTAAGTGCTGAAAGAAGTTGCTTTGTCACATTATGTAAGTGTGCATGATGCCAGTGTCAAAAACACCTGAATCCTGAATTAAGCATGTGGTCTTACACTAGTCTCTCCTTCCCACACAATGGTGTCATTCAATATAATTGGAGACCGCGGGTCTGTGGTCTAGTAAACAAGATCAGTTCAGCTCCTTCTTATCATTTTATCTCATCAGACCACAGCAGATCCAAATCAATATCCTCAAATTGCTCAGCAGAGGTAAGGAAACAGGAGAGAAAAGAGGCCTTTGAGGAATGACACGGGTCCCTTGGCCTTTTTAAAATTGTTTTTTTCCTAGAGTTGATCATTTGTTGTGAGGAATACAGGGCTGATTTGTAACTGCACTGTAAACCGATAACAGGATGTGTATGTGTGTTCATTTGGTTGCTTGTGTGTCTCTGAGATAATGTTTTTCAGTGTTTGGACAGGCTAAATGAAGGCCAGTAGGAAGCATCTTGGCAGCGTATTATTAAATGGGATTGGTTTGCTGCCTGGTTGCCAGATCAGCAATAGTGGAAATTAAGCATTAAGCTAATGCGATGTCACACAGAAAATTCATTTCAGAGCTAAAAATGCACTTATAGTTGCTAACTTGACCGCCATTCTTGCCAAATATCACTGTATCATTCTGTATTTCACAATCACAACCTACCAACTGTACAAGGTAGCAATAGTTTCTTGCGTCACACAATAAGAATAAAATTCACCATAAAACCTTCAAGTGATATTTTTAATACTTTGTCCCTTTTCACTGACTCTGGTGCACTGCATCGTTTAACTTTAGGGCTGATTAACTAGATAGAACCTTTCATACAGGGGGTGTAGCTCAAAGTGCTTTACTTTGCTTTAATAGAAGTGAAAAAACAAGACAATAAATAAAAACATGCACAATTAAAACCAAGCAAACAAATGAATAACAAAGAAAAGAGGCATAATAGCAAGAACAGGTATGTTAAGAACAATATAATATGTGAAAGATAACAATTAAACAAAAAAAGGCATAAGAACAATACAATATGTCAAAGATAAAACAAAACAAATGAAGAGTGATTTTGTTAGCTCATGGAAAAGCTGTTGCCCAAGTATAAATATTGAATGTACACATAGGTTGTTTTCAGCTATTTAAACAAACCACCAATGCTGTTCTTCCTAAGGATAGTCCCTAATTATTGTTAACAACGTGTGCACTTTCCGTTCAAACTAACTTGCTCACCCATGGCTTTGAATCTGTGATCCTGAAATAAATATACAAACTGCTGCCTACACACTACTAATAAGTGATTGGTCCGTCCATGATTAGAGGTAGTCCTTGTTTTATGATGGAAACCAGACCAATGATATGACTAGTAATGATGATAAAAAAGTGATAGAGGTATGGCATAAGTCCTCATACACTTACTACTATATGTGCTTTGCATACTAAATACTGAAAATGATTGTGTATTTGCATATTGCAGTGTAGAACTGGTAACCACACCTTTACTTGTTCGGTTTCTTGTTTCTTTTAAATGTCAGAAAAGAGACTGAAACGTGATGTTTCTGAACAGTTCCTTTTGGGAGCAGAGTCAACACGTTGGAGTCTGAGTCTTAGATTAACTGACATACTTTTACAAACTGATTGATAGCACAGAACTGAATCAACCAAGTCTTACCCAATAAAAGGTAGGACATGTAAGTTAATTAAACATTTAATCAATTTTCAATTTAAAAAGTTCACAGTTACATACTGTTGTGACATTGTAGGATGAACTTTTTTTGATTATGTGTCCAAAAATGGCTTTATATTTGTAGTTTTTCAAACTGAAACCCTCCAGTCAGTGGTAATTATTAGTAGAGCAGCTTATAATGGACACCAATTCTGTCAGGAAAATGTCTTATTCAAGCTTCTGAAAGGCTAGCAGTCACAGCGAGCAAACTGGGTCTTGTAACCAGGGATGAATGCACTTGTTTCCAGGGCAACAGCCACAAGGGAACGTTCGTCTGAAGACAGAGTTTCAGATGTGCAGCACAGTGGAGGATTTGGAGTCCTGGTCCAATCCTATAAATCACAGCACTTTCAATGCCTTGCTCCCCACACACCTACAGTATTATGCTAATGTGATGATTCTTCTTTACTTCAAATTTAACTTTCATTTTCATAAAACATTGGTACAAAATGGGACAACTTTTTTTATTGAACTGAATTATGAGACTCTTTACAAGCCTTTACAAACTTTTTGCTGTCTCTCTGTCACAGACTGGATCTGCCATTTTCAGGTTTTAAGGTTAAGTAGCCATTTTAACCTGCTCAGATACATATTTGCAGTCTAGCTCGTGCACTTCTTTTTGGCTTGTTCTCTGTCTCGGTCTCACTGGACCTGACAGGTCTTTGACTTTGTCTGCAATCAATAACATGCAGGGAATGTTTTTTTTATGTATCTGTGTTATCTGTTATCAAGTATCTTATTTTCTTGCAGTCTAACCGCTATATCTGTTACTGAGATTAAAACGCTGTCATGGTCCGAGGTTCAATTCCTTTAGATGCAGTGTGGGCTTATTTTCTCATCTATCAGTCTCTTATCATACACCATTTTACACTTGACCATTGCAGTTGGGTTTGACCTTTGAAGCTAGTGATACAGGACTGTAGGCTTATGCTGATGCATTAGCCTACAATACTGTTTAATGGCAATGACTGAGAGCATTGGCTAAAATAATACAATCTGCAGGAAACAAACCACAGTTGAGCATCTTCTGGTATCACCAACTACCTCGAAGCTACTCGTTTTCACCCTCTAAATCTTTCTCTGTACCATGTCCTCCTCCAGAGCGCTCACCTGGCAATGATTGACACTCTGATGATGGCGTACACAGTGGAGACGGTGAGTGTGGAGAAGGTGATGGCCTGCATTCGTCAGTATTCATCCTGCGACCCTGAGGTGGAAACACCTTATGACACAGAAGATGCAGTGACCACCTGGATCAGCAAGGTGGGTAATGCTATATGTGAGTGTGTGTGTCTTATGTTTTTTTGTTTTTCTACAAAACGTTATTGGCAGCTGAAGTCCTGCCCCAAATTCAATCAGCCTGTGTTCCACTAGCCTTTGTATCCTGAAGTTGATATACAGTATGATACCAAGGTGTTCAGGTAAATGGGAATCTTCTATAGGATATACTAGCAAAATTTGAGCACCTCTTCATTTTAACAAATATTTAAAAAAAAATAATAATAATACGACATTATTATTTTAGCAATCAACAACTATACCACCCTTTCCTGTAACTACAAGGACAGATTGTAAGATGCTGGTCATTGGGTTGTGGTTGTACCATCATCATAAACTTAGTAGATCACCCTGTTCAGTATCTGTCCAAGGAGCAAGCTGGTACTCATACTGTACACAAGTTACTGTAGATACCCTGGCTCAGGGGCATTTCACTAGTGAAAAGCCACAGTGCACAGTGGGATTGCAAGATATTACAGTCCAAAACACTGACCTAAATACCATTAAATCTGTTACCTGTACACCACTTTGTCTTCATGCCCTGAGGGTGTACAGGTGAACTCACAGCACACAAGAAAACATGTTCACGGGTATAATAAAGGTGGGATTGTCCAATTTAAACTAATGTTTAATATTTGGGCATAGTCCAAGTTACATAATGTGCGTAAAGTCTCTGTAGGAGCTAAAGGAAACAAATGCACACTTCAAACATTCCATAAAATGTATTATGTATAATGTACATATTACACATCAGAAAATGTGGCCTAATACCCTTTGAATCAGCCTTTTTACATTATTAAGGGGAAGTGGTTGGCTACATGGCCTGCATGTGCAGATGGCTCTGGCTCCTCCATACAGCGCTACAGTGCCCAGTCTGTTTACATTCTTCTAGTAGGAACACTGGGCTGCTGCCAACTCTGAGCTTTAGACACACACACTCACAATAGCTAACTGGTGTGGTCATGGAGTCCTACTGGTCAGACATACAGCTCTCTGCTGGAGTCCCTTTGTGTTCCAAAGGCCCAAAATTCACCAGCTTAACAATTGATTCCTGCTTTGACTTGATCCATGTGAACTTGAGGAGACACACTGTAAATTATCCAAAGTACAGGATTGAGTGCGATTAGATTTGATTAAATTCAACTCCACTCGACTTGACTTGACTTCAGTCTAATTAAATTCAAATTTAAGCTGATTGAGAAAATCCAAAAACTCCCACAGTGTATGCCTTTAAATACAGACTTCTATCATGGTCCTTTTATGGACATGTAACTTGACACAGAACACAAAAGCAAAATGAAATAGTTTCATTCTTTAAACTATAATGTTAAAGTAATGATGAAAAATAAAGGATTGTTGTGGTCACAGTGCAATCATAATTATTGTATAATTTATAACCAAAGTAAACGAAATTCTTCAATGTTGCACATACGCTAATGTTCCACTGTTATTACTGTGGAAACTAAACTTTCTATATCAACTTTTACACAATTAACTATGGAACTTCACTTTAATTAACAAAACAAATACAATTTTGAATTTGAGGCAAATGCTCTTTATATGAGAGCACTATGACCTGAAGTATTAGTCACAGTCTGTTCCTTATATTGAATGTTGCTCATTGATGCTGCTGCCGGCTCAGTGAATTTTATCTTGTTGGTCCTCTCTGTTTCAGGTAAATGAGTATCTGAAAGACATCATGGCTCAGGAGCAGAGGAAGAAGGAGACGCAGAGCGCAGAGCCTGCTGGGAGTCCTCGGGTGGGTGTTTTTCCTGGTCCTTTCCTCTCCCAGCTTTAACACTTCACTAACTACCACATAAACATACAGATCATTTGATGGACAGTTTTAAACAAGCTAAGTGAAATCCTTGGCTCCACTTAATGGATTTACCACAACATTCTCCTTTCGACTGACAGATATTTGTCCCAGACCTCTGTGTCACTTTAATATCTGGGACCGGTTTTCTCTTAAGCCCTTAAAACCCAGCTTCCATCGAAGAAAATCTCACTCACATATGTCTGAGCTTTAGATGAAGATCAGTCTGTATTTATTAAATGAGAAAGAGAGAGAAGGCTACATCTTCAACATCATAATGAGTGTATCTACCCTGACGAGTGTACAAGCTTCACTCACTTCATTTGTACCATAACCAGCCGATCAGTGCTCTCTGGTCTAATTAGGCCAGCAGTCATTTAGTGCAAGGTCACCCATGTTCAGGGTCCTGCCCCGCGGTCCAATCTGTTATATAACTGACTCTAGTATAGGCAGTGATTTCTAATGCCATAAGACATGCTGGTGTGTGTGTCTGTTTAGCTGTGTATGTTTTATGTATTTGAGTAACTGGCGTAATCTGTGTTTGGATTCTGTAGTTTGACTCTGCATTTGCAATAAATCATTCACTGATCCACCAAATTATGTCATTCACGGGTGGAAATAAATAAATTTAAATCTCACAAAATACCACATTAAAGATATGTATCACACATTTCCCTGTCAGGTCCATGTTTGTGTGTCTGTGCGAGTGCATAAGTGCACATGGGCTGGGTGTTTTAGATATTTCAGTGGTAATATGACATAAAACAAACATTTAAATATGCAATTTTCCTGTGTCTTATGCTCGGCATGCTGCAGGTATGGACCATACAGATAGACTGTGTTTGCTGTGATCTCTACTTTCTTTCATTTCATTTTCAACTTATTTTCAGCTTAAACAGCAGATAATAATAATACTATTCTATATAACATGCATTCAGTAATATCTCATTCTGACACCAATTTAATTACAAATACAGATTTAGATATGGACAGACTGGAAACTGATTTTTACATCACAAGATGGAGAAACTGGTAATATACTGTATTTGTTGGAATAATACACATGGCTGTTGGTTTGCCTCT
The DNA here is from genome assembly GCA_002120245.1 of Maccullochella peelii. NCBI lineage: Eukaryota > Metazoa > Chordata > Actinopteri > Centrarchiformes > Percichthyidae > Maccullochella > Maccullochella peelii. Next base: position 404,030 of record LKNJ01000409.1, read on the forward strand.
CTCATCCTCACACCTTAAGAATTCTGCCACCTTCTTCTTTTTGTTGTAAGCTTTACCAATCATGGATACGTGTATGCAAATTATGTAGATCTCCATAAAGACTTGCTGTCCATAATATATAATGTTTGTGATATAGATATCATGGTTCCTGACAATAATGTTGCTGTTCTCTTGTGCTGTTGTGTCACAAAAACAAAAAATCAAATGCAGATTTAGAACAGCTTTATCCAGCTACATGTTAGCATTCCAGGCTAATTCAAACAATTCCCCATGCTTTGATTAGATTTGTAGTGACGACTGTGGGGCTTACACTGTGAAGCAGCTGCACACATAAAGTAGGCAGAGACGTTTGACTTAGCCTAAACACCAACTTACTGCTTGATTAAAGTCATAAATTACCAAATCTGTATCTGTCAATTTTGCCGTGCTTTATGTTGAAGAATCAGTTTGAAACATTTTACAGGATGAATGGACCCATACAATACAGTACTGTACCCTAACAGAGTATATTGCTGTACAGAGTACTCCAATAGAGTACAGCAAAGGGGCAGGAGATGCTTATATCTTCATTTATCTTAGCGAGTATTGCAGCCCTTTATGATGTGTTTATTGTGGAAATTCATATAACAATAGCAATAAAGTATAATACATTTTGCAACTGTAGCGTCTGTGTGTGTATGAGTGTCTTTATGACTCCATTGTGAGCTACCAGTCAAGCTACATTTGGTTTTATGGTCTGGCAGTGAGGGTCAGAGTTGGCATGGCAACCATTACCCATCACTCTGACACAGCAGAGTGATGATCAGAGGAGGGGGAGGAGCAGGTGGATGACATCACTCATGTCTCCACCTCCAGTCTCATCTTTCATGCGCCTCCATATCATTTAGTATACACCAGCAGCAGTTTTTCAGGAAGGAAAGTGACCTTTGTGTGGTTTTTGAATGATGCAGGTTTCACTGACCCCTGAAAGTCATGAACCCCCATTAACACATGTTAGATGACCCTGATCAGCAGCAGTTCAGTCTCCTCTCTCTTCTCTTTATCATTTCCATTTTTTTCTACATTTCAATATTTTCCTGCCCTTGATCTCTACTCCACTCCTCCACCCTAGACATCTTCTCCTCCTCAGACCCGTCCTCACCCCTTCTCCTGGGTCATGCCTCCTTTCCTAGGTTCCTCTCTGTCACAGGTTATGTCAGGCAACACACTATGACCAACACTGTGATGCTCCTTTGTAGAAATGTTTAGAGAGTTAGACAGTTTGAAAATATTGCAACCCTGTCCCATGTGCTTTAGCCTGCAGAGAGTTGAAATGGAGCACTGCAGTGTGTGTTTGTGTGTGTGTGTGTGTGTGTGTGTGACTTCCACTGTGTTTGATGCTGATCTGACCAGTCAGTGTGCAGACGCAGCACTGCATGCCTCAGCTATCCCTCATGAACACACACATACACACACACACACACACACACACACACACATTTAACTGGTGAAGTTGCATCAACAATAAGTGACATCACATAGTTTTATCATTAGATTTTTTTTTTATGCTTGTCGAACAAGAAAACTCTTTTCAAAACTGAATGACTAAAGCTACAACAGAGTCTTTTTTTACAGTGTAGTCACCTTGTCACTGTGACTGAGTATAGAGTGTCACATGTGGAGCCACGCCTGCTCATGATGTGAGTGTTAACACATCCATTTGTTTGGCCCCCAAGCCTGAGAGTTGGCACTTCAGTAGCATCATCCCTAACCTCAGGGCAGCTCAGGCGTGCATGTGTGTGTGTGTGTGTGTGTGTGTGTTGTGAGAGAGTGTTTGGGTGTCCTCATGGTGACCATCTCTCTCGCTTGCTTATGGGTGACATTGTTCCGGTCTGAACTGTGTTGAAAGTCATTGAATGATGCAAATCTACGCTTTCAGATGACTTAAAATACACTGCTCAAACAGATAGATTCTGCTTCTGTCTGGGTTTTTCTCACCTCAAAGTTTAAAGTTTAAATCATTTTTACAGATATCAGAAAGAACAGTGCTGTGCAATGCATTGTAGTTGTGACATTTGAGCCAACTGAAGGCTTGATGAAATAATGATTTGTATTGGCCCTTTTTAAAACCACCCTGCATGTTGTTTAGTCGGGACAGTTTTTGAACTTCACGGTCTTGCTGCCTCAGACAGGAGACGTTGCATAACAACAGCTTGTTGTGTTGGCAGACGAAGGCACAGTCAGCGTCTTTGCTATTTGAATTTAATAATTACTTTTTCCTCCATCCTAGTGTTTTTTATTTTGTCTTCTGCCTTTCAGTGCGTATCAGTTATAAAATGGCTATTATGAGCATCATTTCTATTGGGTGGTCATAAAACCACCAGATTGTTTTCTGACTCTCTCTGTCCTGTCTCTGCCTCTGCAATCAGACAAAAAAAATATTTTTTTTCTGCTGCCAAACGGGCAAAAAGTTACATTTGATTACCTTTTTCATTCAGACCAAACAAAGCCTAAGCATTGTCTGCTTCAAAACACGTAATTAGCACCATACTCACAATAATATTAGTTGATTGGCCCAAAAATAGGTGAAGAAATGGGGGTCCGAATTACAACAATCAGTCAGAACAAGGTGGGGAATTTGTCAGTAATTAGCATTTGTTGGAGGACATTTTTACATAGTGGGAAAAATAACAGAAGAAAACAAAGTAACTCAAACTGCACTAATATGCAAAAAAATGTGCACTACTGTATTTTTTGCTGATGTCTAGCAGCTCCATCTATCCTCCCTCTATCCCTCCATCACTCCCCACCTCGCCAGACCTACCCCCTTCTGTCTTTGCAGTATGACTGCAGTGTGAGTCACGCAGGCAGCCTCTGTCTCAGTCAGACCAAGAGAGAAACACTCACCAGGGCAACAGTTTTTATGTTTTTATTTTAACCTACTGTACTGTACCCAGGGGTGAGGGTGGGTGGATCGGGGTGAGGACTGTAAAGGCAACGTCAGGACAGAGGAGAGAGGACTAATCCTTTTAAGTTGCAAAAGCTGAGCTGCAGCTCAACCAGACATGTCTGGCTTCAGAGGATGAACTTTGATGGGAAGAGGGAGAGTCGCAGGATGATTGAAGTGGAGATGGGTGGGGTGCATGTGTGTGTACATACACATGATTGTAATATATGTGTGTGTGTGTGTGTGTGTGTTTGTGTACGCTCTTCTGTAAGGAATTGAAGGATGAGGGCCTTACCTCTCCCCAGGGGTTTGATTGGTGGTTAATAACAGATTTTAGACTCAGTTTGACCCTGCTTAGCCTACAGTCTTAGATCATCACTCTAGATGCAGACAGTCCTCATCTCCTCCATTTCATTCTCAAACTGGGGCAGCAGGGTTGAGAGTTGTGTTTTCAGAATAACCTGTCATTGAAAATTCAGGTTGACCCCTTAATAGGCTCCTTCAGGCCTTTTGTTAAAATCCCAAACTCACCTCCTGCTCACTCATTGTTACTGTCTCTGGATAATAAATACAAATATTGAAAGATCCTTCATGAGCAGAAACAGTAGGATTGGAATAAAAATACAGTTTGAAAATCAAAAGGGTTGCAACAAATTGTTTTAAAGGTATGTAATGAGCTTTTTTCATAAATGTTTTTGTTTGACCAAACCTTTATTTTGTTCAGACATTAGTCCTGCATTGGTGTAGATCAGTATATTTAAATGTCATTTAAACACGTAAAAACAAGATACCCATGTATTGTAGGTTGTTTACAGACACCATATGACTTAGAAGATACAATAAACATGATGTACAGTATGGAAAGGGAAGGAAAAGACAAACAACTATTGCTCTAGTAATGTTTGTTTCCTTTCAAATATGTACTAGAATCTACTTCTTTGGTAGGTGTATTTCTGATTATACTGAATCAAGTGAAACAGAATTTCAATGACAGCCAGAGAAATGATTATAACCCAAAAGCCTGACCTACCCCTGCTGTGTCTCATGCCATGCTCCCCCCCTGCCAACCAAATGTTCAACTTGGCCTGTTAGTCTGCATTGACTGTGAGGTCATGTATTGGGGAGTGCAGCTTTTTAGCCGCTTAGTCTGGAGAGGTGAAGTAAGGGCAGAGTTTGTCGTCTGTGTCTCTCTCTGCCTACAACTATGTCTATATTTTTCAGTCACAACACATCAAGAGAGTCACATCACTGCTGTGATATCAGTTTCAAAGGCAGTCCATTCACAGGCAAACTGATTAATATGTTGTATTAGATTACATCAGGTGTGTTCCTCTGATGGGATAAAGCTCTTACTGGTGACTCAAATTACCATTCAGAGAGCTGTGACATTAATCAAATCAGGAAAATCCAAGAAAGCTACAACTGATCTTTTCATCCTGTTGCTGTCTTTATTTTTTATTTCGAGGGTTTTCGGGAAAGCGGCTGTATTTTCTCACGAGTCATGGCTCGCCTTTGAAGTTGAGCACTTGCCAGCCACTTTGAGTGGCACTCACATTTGGTTCTTTGATGCTTCTAGGTAGTGTGGGAATTAGCTATTAACTGAGGCAAGCCTCTGGTCTTTTGGAATCAGCTTACTGTACATTGTTAGTGGATAGCTGACAGTTTGGTTACATTTATGCAGTGGGCTTGTTATTTAGTTTCTTTTAGCTACTGTAGTTTTTTGGCTCATGCTCTTTAGCGACAATAAGATACATTTCCTGATTTTGTTTGTGCCATACAATGTCCCTTAAAGATTCACCCCAGCTAAGTTTTTCATTTTTTAAACTCATTACAACACACCTTTGGGATTTTGGGACACTTTGAACACTAATAAAATCAGGGAGTGTATCTTCAAAGACAGTAAAGAAGGATGCGTGCCTATTGATGGGCACATTAGCCATTAGACGAATCAAACATGCATACATCAAACTCTTATTCTGTTGATGCATGAACAGCAAAAGCCTACACTCAAAACTCAACACCACATTACACTAAACACAATTTCAGGGTTATTCGGGTTGCGTGGGCTGCTTTTCTTGCACTCTTAATAACACACAGGTTCTCTCCCTTTGATGTCACAGCTGTCATGTCTTTCCTTGTATTACTAATCGCATTACTAACTAATCTCACTAACAGGTTTGTCTTTGTTGTTGTGTTTTCCTTTCGCTGTGCTGCTGCAGTCTCCAACCAAGTGGTACATGAAGCTTGTGCCTGTAAGTCAACTAATCAGTGCTATGCTCTTTCATCTATGTGTATCCATAGTGACTGTCTCTACTCCCCCCTCCCTCTCTTCTCTGTCTTGATTGCCATCATTTTATCGCACATGTGCGTCAACCTGTGACTTCATTGTTATATAAACACAGCTTTTCTCTCTTTTCCCGTTTTGATTAACAATATTCCCTTGTGCTGTATCCATGTGATTTACTGTACAGCAAAATATGAAAAGAAATTATGAAAATGTAGCTGTAATTTTTTGCCATTAAGATAAAGTATGAATTACAGTATGAATCGGTTCTCCTTTATTCTCTACAGTCTCTATGAACTGCAGTTTAGTATAAGGTTAAGTTGATTGAAATCCATGGTACACAGATACGAGTACTTGAACTCAGTTTCTCTAAAATACTTCCTTGTATTTGCGAATGTGAAGGTCATTCTTAGTGTAACTAGACACCCTTGGGGAGTCACTGAAGGGATCCCAGGGGATTAGCCAAAAAAAATTTAAAAAGATTAATTTTATTAGAATTTCATTTCAGACATGGGATGTCTGGGAGCATTTGGCATGAAATTGTTTCTGAGTCCCCGTGCCAGCTCTTACTGTAGACCCTCTTGTAACATTGTCTCTTTTCACCTCAAACATTGTGTGTGTTTTAGTGGAAAATCATTTACAGTATATATTCATGCCACTGGGCTGCACATTGATATGTCAATCTTGACAGTTTTTCATTTAGACTTCTGTGAACATGTAGAGATTTGGTATCATACCACTAGGATTAACAAAGGTCACAACATCTGGAAAAAATCACTGACTTTGTTCCCTCTCAGTTGGCTCACTGTGACTGTTTCTGTCCAACAATTAAAAATGTTACTACACACTCTTTAAGGCTCCAGAGTCTTTCAATTACCTTCATACATGATTAAAACTAATGAAGCCTCAATGTGTTCTAAAGTGTTTGTTGTTGTTTTAAAGAGACAATGAAGGTGTTGTGATGCTTGCACCATTATACATGACTAATTTTGCAGCTGTAATTAATGATTGAAAAAACAAAAACAATAGGACAAATCTGGCCGAATAAGTACTGTAGATGTATGCAGGGTAATGTTGCACAATGCAATTTGGTTTATAGGTATGTATTTTATGTTATGCAGGCTCGCTACAGGAAGGAGCAGGCCTCGACCCAGCCTGTTCCCTGGATCCCCCCAGTGGACAACCTGCTGAAAGACAGCACAGACGGCTCGGCCCTGGGTGCTCTGCTGCACTTCTACTGCCCTCAGCTGCTATCATTGGACGGTAAGAAGTTCACAGTTCATGTGGGCTGAAGTAAGAGTTGTGTGTGTTGAATTGGGGTAGGACGTCTGCAGGTCCTGCAACATAGCACAAGGTAACCATAATTTATCAGCAGGAGTTTAAGAGCTCTGTTGACCAAAATAAATAAGTCAGAAGAAAATGTGCTGAAAATGCTGAATGTTTCCAACTTTGAAAAGTTTCTGGCGCTTTAACTGTTTCTGCCCATTGAAACTAAAATGGTAAACATTTCAGCTACATGCTAAGAAAGCTCATTTTCAAACCAGAAAAGCAAATAGCTGAGCTCTGAGCACAGCTATTAACTACACAACTAGTATCAACTAGTAGTAGTAGTAGTAGTAGTAGTGGAGACAGATTTGTGTCATTTTGTCACCTGCCCCTGAATGGTTCATTCAATAGAGCAAATATCAGTCACAAACAAAAGATGCGTATGTAATGTAATCACATCACGTTGATGAAGTGTGTTGATAGTGGGCCTGACAATTACACACACCCTCATATACAATACATATCCACACACAAAAGCATTCAATTTAACTGAAAGCATCACAGGGACAAAGGATCAATCACTCGACACTGTTTACTCTTTAACTGTATTATCACACAGCTCCACCCACAGGTTGATGACAATCAACCTACTGTCATTATTGGTCAGTCATTCCCAAACCATTGTGCTGTAACACCTCAGCAGTTCCTTCCTCAACATTGTACTTAACACACTGAAACCCATCTCTGATCTTCAACAAAAAACATAAGTACACTGAAAACCACTTAGGTGTGTGTCATAACCAGAACCCCTTCAATCATCAAATTCATACTGACGCCACACTGACTGACACCTGATAGCTCCCTCTGCCCTCCCAGATGTCTGCCTGAAGGAGAACATGACGCTGGCTGATCGGCTGTACAACCTGCAGCTCATACAGGACTTCTGCAAAGACAACCTGAATAGCTGCTGCCACTTCAGCCTGGAGGACATGCTCTACGCCTCCTCCACCATCAAGGTACTACTCAATCCTGGCTGCGTTCAACACCAAGATCTGGGGTTTCATTTCCAAAATGAGATATTTGCTATTACAAATTAAATACTTTGGCGCTCACTTCTGTATCAAACCATTTGTGGTGCTTGGAAAATTTTGTCAGTAAGTTACTGTAAGTGTTTGACTAACAATGATGAAACTTGCACAGACTGGAGCCTCTATTTTAGAGTTATTTAACGACTAAGAGTTATTTTATTTTTCCAAATGTACAGAAATTATTTTGGAAGTGAAATCATTTGAATTTTCCTTTATGATAGTTTTGAGAAGCTTGTTGATTTTTAGAAATTGGTCTCTTAAATTGAGCTCAATTATAATTTTAAAGACTTTTAAAGTTCTTTCTAGTCAATAATATGCTGTGTCACAGATTAGAAATCTCTTGAGTGACTTGATGCTTGTATTGTGACACTGCTCCTGTTTGGTTGGTGTCCAAAGCTTCTCCCTTCTGAAACTGCTTTTACAGTTAGTGTGTAATAGTCGTTACAGTCTTGGAGAGATATCTGTCAGAACTTAAACTGCTGAACTACTGACATGTTGAAACTTAGCGTTTAAAATGTGCCCAGTGTGTGCCAGCAGAAAAAAGAAATGCCAGTGGTAGTTAATAGAAAAAACACCATGTGTAAGGGGTAATGTCAGGTTTTAGTATGCAATCTCCAAAATTACAGCCGAATCAAAATGTCTAGTTATACTTCAGTTAATTATTGTTTACATAAACTGATAGAAATCCTGTATGTTTCAATTCATTCACGAGTTTTTCAACAAAACAGATTAGAAAACCATACCAAACCAGTGAGACAGGCTAAATGAAACAGGAGAAGTGAGCAGCTCTGTAAGCCAGTGTGGTGAGTCATGCTGTGGAAAAACCATTCAATCCAAACTGACTGTCTTCACCAACCACATGCCTGGAGAGCTGCACTAACCCTGCTCTCCCAACATGTCTGCATATGCTTTTTCATTCTTTCCTCACACACTCTTTCCTTGTCTTTCTTCATTAATGTCCTTCTTTAATTTCCACTTTCCAATTTCCTTCTCTAACTTGCTCTCCCTGTCTTTTTTTCTTTTTGTTCCTTTTGTGTTCAATTCTGTCTGTGATTTTTCAAATGTTCTTCTGTCATATTTTGTCTCTCTGTTTCCTGACTTTTCTCAATCAGTCATTTTCTTTCTCTCTTTGTCTCCCACTGGCTAACTTTTTCTCCCTCTTAGTCACAATATTAGTCAGAAAGTGTTATTGTTTTCAACAGACAGAATGCTGGATTGCTGTCCAGCTCAAAACAGGAAGAGAGTCCTCAACCTTTTTCTAGTTCTACTCTTCATGTAGTTTAAGCTTCAGGTTGAATTACTGTCAGGGCTGCTATTGGCTGTTAACAACTCTTGTCCTTCTCTTATCCTTCTTCTTGCTCAAAGCCAATGTTTGTGGGAAAAGAGGTCTTAAGTTTGAGAAACACATGCTACATTAATCCATTGTGTTGGATGCGCATGGCTAATATTATATTTCTGTAAAAAGTCTATGTTGGCTCTAAAACATATCTAGTTCTAGTTGTGTTTTCTAGTTGTGTTCATGTATGTATTTTTGTCGGCGCAGAAAACCTTTTCATCAAATAGCCACAGTGGCTACTGGAGTCCACAGTTCTCACAACGTCCCAAAACACTCCCACTATTCTGCCACACAAAAGGCACAATGACTACCACAAAGGCAACTTGTTAAAATTTGTCTGGTGGTTTGGTGTAACTTTTCATCCGTGCTGTGTGTTTGCGTTTGTCCCTGATGTGTCCGTCTCAGTGTGTTTTGCCTGACAGTTGCATAAGCAATAAAAAAGTTGACAATGTCTGAATGACATTGACTCTGCCTCAGCATGTCTTCTGACGGAGAACTGTTGTTCTCAGCACAGACTGAACACAGGTCACTGAAAGAACAAACATAAAACTGACTGAACATCAGCTTTCAAGCCACCTTAAACTTCAAAACATGCGGTTTGCAGTGCAATTGTAGCTATGTTTCCCTCTGCTGTTGAGAGCATTTTACACACACTAAATTAAATGTGTTACATGTGTTATTACATGGACTTTAGACACCGACTAAAGACTTTGTAATATTAATGGAAATAATCTTTTAATATATAAATGGAGTTGGTTTTTGCTGTTTCAAATCTTATTTCTTGCTTCCATCTGAAGCTAAAAGAAAGATAAAAAGTGGAAGAATTTCACTTAATTCAGTTATGAAATAGAGACCTGGAGTATTGGAGCACTCCAAGCCGCCCAAAGCTCACACACATTGACTAAACACAAAAAAGAAAAAATTAAGTCGTGTGAACCAGCCAGTATCAGTATTTTGCTGACACTGATTTCATGAGGGATAAAAAAATAAAATCCCAGCAGGGCAGTTATTGCCTGAGAGCAGCAGTGCAGCCAGAACTGCGTACAGAACCAGTTAGACTCAGTAACCTTGACCCAGTTTTCCAGGCAGTCACACCCTCAGTAGCTGTACGTCATACTAATGGAGACCTTATTATAGAGACTGAGCTGAGACATTTAACGGGGAGGGAAAGTGAGAGAGGTGTTGATGTGGAAGAAAATGGAAACAGAAGCGAAGAGCCGAGGAGGAGTGATAACACTTACACCAACAGAGAGTCTGAAACGGTTAGAGAGGAGTTGGAAGAGACTGACACATATCATAATTAGTTGAAAGTGTTCCTGCGCTAATCCTTCCACCAGATGTGATTTAGATCTGATGTTTCTCATTTAGAATGAAGAACATAAAACTATACAGAGGCAAATTTCTTTTATGTTAATTATGGCTGCAACTAATCTGCCAATTATTTTCTAGACTATTTTGTCAGAAAAATTAAAAATTATAATTTTCCAGAACCTAAGATGTCATTCAAATGTCTAAAAAACAAAAGTGTTCAGTTAACTATCATATATAACAAGGAAAAGCAACAAATCCTCACATTTGAGAAACTGGAACAAGGGAATATTTGGCATTTTTGCTTGATAAATAACAGAAATGATTGATCAATTATCAAAATAGTTGCTGATTAATTTGTGTCGATCAACAAATAGACTTATTGTCTCAGCTTTAATGTCAATACATAAGCTGTTAAGTGTTGCAAAGTTAACAAATAAGTAAATCTTCAAATGAGATAAAGGTCATAAATTTGACTGCTTGACTGAGAAGCATTACAATATAACATGGAGGACATCAAGACACAGTAATGGAAAGAAAGAAAAAAACTGACAAATAAGTATAAAAGGAGATACCTCAGTTCAGTTAAATGTGAGGGCTAGACTGTAGCTGGTGTGGGTTAGAAACTTTAATAGATATTATCAGTCATCCAAAGAAATCAGTCTATATGTGCAGAAAACTGGAATTGAGCGTGAAGCTTCACAGCCTGAACATTTGACAGCTGAGTGAGTGTCTTCATGCCCGCACACACACACACATACACACACACACACACACACACACCAGTCTGTCTGGCATCTACATTGTCAGATTCCATGTGCTTCTTTGTGGCTGAATATGTAGAGCACTGCACATAAAACCACCTCAAGGTACCACAAGACTGGAGGTGAAAATCTACACAAAAACATTTTGTATGTTTGGTGAAGACGGGATTAGTTCACATTATATTCAGTGTGTCTCTATAAGAGACAATAGACTATCCTTCAGTACCCAACCCCCAAAGCCATAGAATGCACATATTACTTTCCTAATGGACACCAGGCTAGTAAATCACATCAACCCACTCCCGTTTACTGGCTCTTCATTTAATTAATTCACAGCACATCTAAATTACCATCTGTGGATCCAAAAAGGAGAAATGAAATTCAACAGCTTTGGGCTTTTGCCAGCGTTTTCTTCTTCTTTACAAGGAGGTTTGAGCTGACATGCTGTGGTTGCCCTGAGGAAGGCATTTAACACACTTACAGTAATTCATAAGCTGCCTGTTCAGCATGGCTTTAAGTTTGCTTATTTGTCATTATTTGGTATAAGCAATGAAGGATATACGTTTTTAAAGTTTCTAAATATATTAAACACAAACTGGAATTACATTGCATTTGAGTCATTAGTTGACAGAGTGATCTGCAGTGAGTGTTGCACTAGGATAAGCCTCAGTTCCCAGACCACCAGATAAAGAGTGCACAGATCGTGTGACGTTCAAGTTACGATTATTCTTTTCAGTGTCATAATATCCTTTCATTCATTTTTGCACTGAAGTTCTTAACTTGAAGCGTTGGTGTCTCATGTCTGCGTGTGGCCACTTTAGAAATTTGGGCATGGAAGTTCATTCTTTAGATTTTGTTTTCTACTTTTAGAAATATAACGCAAGCCCAGGTTTTTCAGCGGACAACTCAGGGCAGCCTGATAAACTTGGTGGTAAATCAAGAGAGTGGGTTTTCCAGTTTGAAGTGAGTTTGTCTGTCTGGCTGCAGGATCCTTTAATCAACCCTCTAGCCCAATGATTGTTGACATTAATGCCCAGTGAATGCTTAGTGTGTGCCTAGGCCTAGTGTCTTGATAAGTTGGAGAACATAATTTGTAGGGTGTTAATGTGTGACCTGCTGTGTGCATTTTTATGCATGCACACCCTATACATTGCCAGTGCATTTAAATGTTACACCGTTCATTACATTCAGTTCAGTACATGCAGGGGGGGTTGTTTGTGCCCATCCTTGTAGAGTGGATTACCTCCTTCCACCCCCACCTCCCTCAACCCCGAGCTGTCTTCTAGTAATGACCAATCAGGTTCCTGTTTTCATCCTGAGAGTGACACACTCTGACACTCAAATCTCCAAACAGGCAGATCTGGCAACACTGCAGACCTGGCAGAGGTAGTAATGCCAGTCAATGGGGACATAGGCATAGTGGTGGTGCGGCGGTTGGTTGTCTGGGGATCTGTGTGAGTGTGTGTGACTGCTGGCTGGTGGTATTAAGCGATAACACTCACACCTGGTGTGTCAGTAGTAGTCAGACGGGCAGATGGGAAGAGAGAAGTCAGGTTGGGCTTTCTGCCACCAATCTCAACTGGGCGGATGATAGGAGATCTTCGTCTCTCTATTTCTTTCTTTCCTTCTTTTTTTTCTTTCTGGCTCTTTCTTCTTCTGCTCGTCTTACTCCATTGAGGAATGCTTCACATGCTGAACACACCTGAAGGTAACCAGCACTTTGGTATTTGACTAGCTGTTTGTTAGTAATTCTATGCTAAAGTGCTATTTAAGACCAGAGTTATAAGAAGGGCAAATGTAACTCAAAACACAGGTTGAAAAGATGGAAAAGATGAAAGCTTTTAATTGACTGATTGATGAAAAAGTCTAGCTGTAGTAAGCAACTGTTCAGCTTGCATGTAAAGTTGATAATTTGATATTTTTCTGCTGTACTTTAATTACTAGTAACCATGTGCACTAAAGCTTTTCACACCTAAATTCTGTCATAGCGACACACCTTTTCACACGTTTGCAGATCTGCTTTCTAGCATGTGAGGTAAAAACACAAAGGAGTCCAAAAAATGTAAAATGCTGCAGTAACACCCAAGAGAAACCACTGCTCCTGGTGTTAATTGCCTCTGCCCCTCCTGGTGTGATTTTGGGCTGTAGTTGGGGGACGTAAGGGGGTGTATGTATGATGTGTGTGTTTGCTGGTGTGCGCTTGGTAGAGCAAAATGTTGCTGATGAGGTGAATCGGGTATCTTTAGAGCTGAGCCATGCAGCAATGTCTTTGTCTGGAGACCATGGACTGAGGGCAGGGAAGGGGGCGTGTTTCCTCAAGGTCGTCCCTGCTTCACCGCACTCGTTTTGCATATGTATGTGTGTGTATGTGTGTGCACGCACGTGTGCATTTGTAAGCTAGTGCCGGCATGTTCACTGCAAAAAATGTCCAGTTTGGCATGATAATTGATTAAATATTGATTCTTGAAATATGTGAAAGTGGAAAAAATCAGCCTGGATTCAGTTTACAATGCAAAATAATTTGTTTTGATTGGAGGAATTTGATGTATTCTTTGCTTTGTTTCAAGATAATGACACACCTGAAGGTAACCAGCACTTTGGTATTTTAAATGTTTTTATTTCATTTTTATGGCACGAATCTTGACTCATTAAAAATACAGTGTTTGGACTTAATGTGAGACTGAATGGATTTTTCTACAGTGTCAGCCATATTGGTTGAACCATGTGGTGTGATTTGAGTAATGTCTGTTAAAGGCTTTATGTTTTACCTCTGTTATACAGTGCAGCTCTAACAGATGCATTTGTTCTTTAAGAACACGTGTAATAGTCTTTTATAGTCCACACATTTTTCTTTTGTTATAAGGAAAATATAATACTGAGGGAAATTACTTATTGATATTTTTGCAGTGCAGTACCCTCAAGTAGTTTGACCTCCCACTGTATGTTGACCTGATTCAGACGTGGACATGACCTGGCACAGCAGTGGCAAACATCCCCCCAACCTTTCTTTCGAAGTCTATTTCAGGTTGACTGTTGGATTGCATGCTGGTAAATGAGAACAGAAAAAATAGCTGACCTCTATTTTATAAATTAGGTTAATGCCATAATCACTCCTCTCTACTACCACAGGTACTGTTGACATTATTATATGTGGAAGATTAGTTTATCTAGCATGTGAAAAGCCACAATGTTGGTTACAATAGCTTAGCTAACATAAATCTTGCAGTGTGAAAAATCAGACTCTTAGTGATTCTTTATTTTACTTAAATGTCACTGATTTTTGGAAAATGCCTTGCTGAAAATGATGATGAATATAGATCCCCTTGTAAATTACTCCCCCATAGGTTGAACTATGAAGGATCTTTCTCTTTAGGGGATACTCTGTGAAAGGGAGCAAGATTGGTGAATTATTTATATGCAGACTGGAACATACAACTAATACTCACCTCAGGTTGTCTGTAAGGGTTAACAGAGACACCTGCTGGAGAAATAGGGACAATGCAATTATATGGCAGGTGGTATTGTGGCTTAAGTGACAACAGGACACATACAGAGTTTATTCACTGTAACAGACATTTTTCTCTTTAAAGTAGTTGTTGTGTGTTGAGTGATAATATGTTACCTAATCCCATGTTTTTAATCTTAGTCTTGTTTGAATATTTCCACAGAATAATTACCTGGTGTTCATGGCAGAGCTGTTTTGGTGGTTTGAGGTGGTCAAGCCGTCCTTTGTGAAACCAAGAATGCTGGACAATGAAGGCACAGGCAAGTCTTAAAGGCTGAATTTACGATAGCATTCATAGTAGCAATAGCAACTGTAGTGTCATGTGTAGAAAGACGTGGTGGTAAGTGCTAGAAGTTATGGTAGTAGTCATAGAGGCACCTGTAGGTGTATTTTATCCAAACATACACAAAGCAAATTAATTATGGGAAAATTGATTAGTATTATGTTGCTATCCATTGTGAAAGCACAGTTTGTTCATTTATCTCTGTTCTGCCACTTCAGAGCCCTCATCCTTGTTGAAGAATATGCCAGCCATCCCCATCTCCAAGGTAACCAAGAGGAGCTTCATGGAAAGACCTCCAAGTCCTGAAAGACCCAGGTACAATAGTCCAAATTATGGTATTCAATGTGAAACGTGAATTTCATGTGATATGTCTACTTCCAAAAGTGCACAAGTAAGGTATTTCACTGCTCACTTCGAGTGGAGCTGCTCGTTGGCCAATAGTTTACACTGGTTGGTGAGCAGCTTGCAGGTGTGAATATATGGGACTGATTAAGCCAAATAAGATCAGCTTGTACAGCAAAATCATTATCTAGGACAATGAAATAAATCAATATCATGTCTGATACTTTCTCTCTGTCATTCTCTAGTTTGCCCCTCCGACCCCAGCCTCGAAACTCAGGTGATTTTTATTTTTCATTTATTTATTTTTCAAAATTGTAGTATTAGGTATGAAAATCAAAATATGATTACTTGTAGGTACCAGAACTTCTGTTTTGGTTTTTACTTTGCTTACTTGTGTCATTCAGGAGAGATCAAGAGGTCAACCTCAATGTCCTTTGTCGATAGCAACCTCGGCACCTGGCCCAAAGAGAAAAGGTTGGTAATACTGCTGTCCTGTTCATGTGCTGCTCATTTAAAATATCCAATCCCAATCCTCAAATAACCTTTTAAAATGTATTAGAAATACAAACAAGTATCTGAAGATTTAATTAGTTTCTTTTTTTTTGTTTTTCTGTTAAGGTCTGGACCTTATGGTGTGTCTTTTGACATTCCTTTTGACAAAGAGGACTCTGCTCCTGCCCCTCTTTCCTCCACGCGTG
The DNA here is from genome assembly GCA_002120245.1 of Maccullochella peelii. Classification (NCBI taxonomy): domain Eukaryota; kingdom Metazoa; phylum Chordata; class Actinopteri; order Centrarchiformes; family Percichthyidae; genus Maccullochella; species Maccullochella peelii. The sequence goes on from LKNJ01000409.1 coordinate 419,830, forward strand.
GCATGGTAAGGTCCATCAGCACTGATGATGGTTCTGGTTTCAAGGTCCACCTGCCCCGTGGAATGAAGCGTAACCTGTCCTTCCAGCCAGTGAATGGTCAGAGTGTCGGCATTGAGGAGGAGGGCTGCCCAGACAGCCTGGCTGGTATGGAGCCTGTCAGGCAAGCGTACCCCAACGGACATGGAAGTGTCATGGGACCAACTCCCTCCGTGGAGGAAGCCCTCCAGATTATCCACAGCCCAAATAGGCCCCCAGCGGAGCAGATCAACAACGGTTTCTTCCTGCACAGTCAGGACAATGGGACCACTGGTATTGGTGGCTTGGAGCCGGTGTCAGAGTTGGACTCCAAAGGGCCTCTGAGCACCACAGACACCACAGAGGTGGATACTGGTATCCATATCCGAACAGAAGACATGCTGGATGAGGATTCCTCTCTGAAAGACTGCTCTGTGAACATGGACCTGGATATGGACACGCCTAGCCCCTGCCCGAGCAGTCAGAGCAAATCCCCCTCAGGAATGAAGATGACCAGCTTTGCTGAACAGAAGATGAGGAAGCACACTCCATCAGCGCCAGACTCAGGGAGGTGCAGCAGCAGCTCCCTCAAGACCACTCCTGAGGGCTCTGAGTTTGGCCTTCCATTATCTGTCTCCTGGGCTCCAACCCCTGAGCACAGCCCCATCCATCAACAAACCACACCACCCCTCACTGCTCAAGCATCGCCCACACCTGTACAACTTCCACCCAATGACCCTGCTCAGGTCATGGCTACGGAGATGGTACAGCTAAGGATGAGGCTGGAGGAGAAACGTAAAGCCATCGAAGCACAGAAGAAGAAAGTGGAGGCTGCTTTTACAAGGCATCGGCAAAAGATGGGTCACTCAGCGTTTCTCAATGTGGTAAAGAGAAAAGGAGATGGGGCTGCCAGTGGAGAGGAAGGAGGGAAAATCGAGGGAGAAGGCAAGGCAGCAAGCACAAGTCCCACCTTCAAATTTGGGAGGAGCAAGGCAGACACACCTGATGGGGCAGAGCAAAGCAGCACAGGCTCCTGTTGGACAAAGTCACCTGGTGCAGGAGAGGAAGGTGGGCAAAGCCATGCTCAGCTAACTGAGGTAGATCTCACAGAGTATACCCGTTCTATTGAGAAACTCAACCATTCATTAGCCTTCCTTCAAACTGAGATGCAGCGACTGGCTCAGCAGCAGGAAGTGATCATGGCCATGAGGGAGCAACAACATCAGCAGGCATGGGTCATCCCTCCTCCACATACAGACCCATCACCACAAAAACACAGTCGAGTCGGAGCTGTTACCCGATCCTCAGGACCCTCTTCTCCTGCAGACTCCCCTCGTTCCACCCACCGTTCTCCAACCAGCATCAAACGCAAATCTGCCTCCTTCCACTCACGTAATCCTCGCACCACTCGTCCCAGCGAGCTAAAGCTGGCCCCTTACAATCGAGTCCTAACTGCCCCGCAATCTGTCGATAGCATCCCCAGGCTACGCCGATTTTCTCCCTGCCAGCCCTTGGCAAGTTCCTTCGTTTACATGGGGGAGAAACCAGCAACAGCCAGTCCAGCGACAGTAGCCTCAGATGGAGATAAAAACAAGGAGACGGAGTCACTCCTTTCCCCAGAGAGGGAGCTTGCTGGTATATGTGTAGTCAACTCACCCCCGGGCTCCCCCAACCTGCAGAACAAAAGAGAACAAGCATTCGAATGCCAGTACCAGGAAACAGAGGTTCTCAGCCAATCCAAGATCACTGACATGGAAACAGATGACCAGAAAGTTCAGAAGTCAGTTACAAATCTCAAACCAACCATAGAGTCATCATTTCCTGAGGTTCTGGCCCATCCTGTGGTAGAGACCTTTACGGTAACACCTTCAGAGATTCTTCCCCCGCCAGAAGACTCAGGCCAAGTCAAGAGCAGCTTGATTGAGGTTCCTCTGTCAGTCATCAAGCCACTGGAGGATCTGACACTTGATGATGATTTGGAGATGCAGCAGGGTAATGTGGAAGGCTCGGATTACGAACAGAAGATGTGTCGTGGTTTCTTCTTCAAGGTAGGCTGTTGATTCAAAGAGTTGTCACCATATAACACAACGGATAACTGAAACTCCTTCATTCATTTTCACTTTCATTCACCTGACCATTGTCTATATTTTGTAGCACTTTCTCACATTTGAACCTGGGGCAGCCATGTTTGTTCCTAACATGAGAGGATGAATGGTTCAGGAAATATGCCCAATGAGAACAGCGGCATCTTCCCATTTATGGGTTGTAAGATAGCTTGCTAGCTGCAGTCTGGGCTTCGATGTAGGTCATAAAACTGGGGCTGTTGTGAATAATTCAGGCACAGCTGTGGAAATGTGGGGTTGGAGAAGGGTTGAATAGATAGTGAGGGTGGATGCTGAGGGATGAGCAAAGGATGAAATAAAACTATAGATGAAACCAATTTGTATTGAAAGCTGCCTGGTGTGCCTGTGTTGGAAATAACTGAATTCAAATTAAATTTGTTATTGTAGTGATGTTGTAAAAGTATGATTTTATATTTACAATACATTCAGAGTGTGTATAAGGCCTGACCTCTGACATGTGACAAACCATGTTTTCAGTCTTCTGCTCTCTTGCTATAGTCAAGGTTTCATGCAAACTATCTTAACTGCACTGAGATGTGTCCACAAATATCCATTAAATAATGATTTGTTAGTCTTGTAGATCCCATAATACAAAGAATATGGATAAAAACAGAACAATAACATAAAATTGCATAATAAAAGTTAATACAGAGAAATATGCCCTTTCTGGCCAAGAAAAAAATCCTCCTTTCTGTTGCCTCTGCCAGCCTTTTTACTGTCTCATTTAATTACACAAAGGAGAGTCGACCTTTCACAATAACAGCTCAGGTTTTATATTATCTCATTCATTATATCAGATTAGATAGACAGATAGAGAATAAAAAAATTTAAGGAGTATCACACTATTATAACACTCAGCTCTGCCTCTTGATCGGTGTCACAACCGTAGAAGGTCAGCTTTGCTCAATGAACAGCAGCTACAAAACAGTAATGAATAATATTCACTTAGTGTTACTGGATTTTCATTCTGCTTAGAACACACCTGACTTCAAATAGTGTGAGTGACTGACTTTGTTTCCTTCGTGACTCAGGCGGATGGACAGGCTGATGAGAACATGGCTCAGAAGAGGGCGGCACTGTTGGAGAAAAGGATGAGGAGGGAGAAGGAGAGCGCGCAGAGGAAGATGCAGCTGGAGGCTGAGTTGGAGCAGAAGAAGGAGGATGCTCGGTATGTTGACTCATCTGGAAAATAAGTACATATGCATTTTCAGAGCATAGAGGTTTAGGAACGCGGTGTTGTGTGGTCTTTTATTTATTCTGGCAAAAGTTAACTTATTTATGCAGATTGTTATTAAATGAATATCCACCATTAGAAATACTGAACACTTGTTCTTAAAGTCACTTGATTTTTTTTGGTCATTTTCTGTTTCTTTTATTTTTGTTGTTTTAAATCTTTAAGTTAATTTGCATCAGAAAATAAAGAAAGTGTGACTGCAGTGCCAGATGTTTTCATGTATTGTAAGATTTAAATTTACAGTTTATAACATGAATTTAGATAATACTTGTTTTATATATTTTATGCAGTTAATTACCTACAGCATATTGAACAGAAACCCCATGCCTCTTGGTTTTTTTTCAGACTGAAAGCAGAGGAGGAGCGCACCAGGAAGGAGGAAGACAAGGCTAGGAGGGAGTTCATCAAGCAGGAATACCTCAGGAGGAAGCAGCTAAAACTGATGGAGGACATGGATACCGTCATTAAACCTCGACCAGTCAGTGGGGCCAAGCAGAGGCGGGGCCGCCCCAAGTCCATCCATCGTGACAGCATGGATTCCCCCAAAACCCCTGTCAGAGCTGCCACAGGTAACCATGGAGATGGCCCCCACTCGGAGAGGTCAAGGTTATCCCATCTGTCGAATCTGTGTCCTGCTGCCACTTTGCTTTGTGCCACTCAAGAATGTCTAATCATATTCCTGACGCCTCCTCAAATAAATTATTCTTGTTTTATATGGTAACATACAAAAAGATATCTAATTTGGTCAATTTTAGCTTTCAAGAGGGTGATATCTGTATTTATATTGGCATTGATATTACATTATATAAATGTATATATCATAGCCTTATTGATATTATATCTAACAGAAAATAATAACAAGCAACAATGTTTTTCCCTTGTATCTAATGTCTAACAAGCCCAAAATAATACAGTAGAACTTAACATAACATGATATAGTGATGGAGCAATGCAATACTAGTGTGTGTTTATATTTGTTTTTATATGTCAATTAAATTAAGCATTATTTAATGTGTATTAATACATATTTGTGCATGTGTCATAGGGTGTGTGTCCATATGAATTTTGTGTGTATTACTGGATGTGAGAGTTCACTTTAGTCATAACACTGAGGCTGCATTGCTCTGTGACAGGGTTGGCACAAAACACAGTGGACCGCCCGGTGTTGTCGTTATTTGTGGTGTCGGTGTAACTGTGTCGTGCTGTGCCACATCTCGTCTCACATCCAGGTTCACGCCAACGTGTCTTTTCAGTCTCCAGCTTGTCCCTCGCTTCCCTCAACCTGGGAGACAGCGACAGTGTTCACTCTGACAAGAGAGCGCCAAGGTGAGAAGTGTTTACAAGTCTATAACTGCTGGTGTAACATGTCACGTGAAATGCAATAAAATGGGTGGGATTTTTCACAAGATTTCATATTATCGGATACATAACTCTGATTCATTAAGGAATAAAGCAGTGGGATATGTTTAGTAAAACATGATAAGTGTGAAACCCTCTGTGCATTCATGCCAGTTTGTTGTTTGCTGTATGATCAAAGATAGCTGATAATCTGAAAAAAATCCTAAAACAAAAAAACACACCCTGCTAATGTTGGGAATAATTCATCATATTAACCTGGTTCACTTGCTTTAAGAATTACAATTAGTAAGCCACTGTGAATGAGTTAGAAAGAAAATTGCAATGCTCTCTTTAGGTTGAATTCTCGAGCTTGTTGTACATCTGGCCACACAGATTCCCACAAACATTTCATGTGAAACCTAAAAATATGAAAACTTTGACTTTGACATAAGTCTTTACCAGTTCTTCATGTGCAGTAATGGTGATATTTTCTGACCTTTCTTGGGTTTTTTAAGCCAAGCTCTGCAGACTAACTCCAGTTCTCAGGTCTAACATTTCTACTGTATTCTTCTATCTTCCTTCTTTGAATACTTTCTTTCCTGCTGTTCCACACCTGTCAGAAGTACTAGTTTAGCCTCTGGCAGTCTCTTCTACTATCTGAGCTCTCCTAAACTGAGAAGGAGAAGGTTAGTTTCTGCTTGGCAGTTTAATCTTAAAGCGCTTCATGGTGTCCTAAGCCCAATCCTGCACTGAAACCCTGTCCCGACACTGGGTTTTATTAGGGATTGATCGAACACCTATAGCACTTATCATCCTTATGATTAACTTCAAAGCACTGGTCCAATGCTACGCTTTTAGCAGTATCTCCACCACAAAACAATTGCTTCTCTTTTTCCATATTTTTTCCTCTCTGCTGTGCCTTCCTCACCAATTTACACTCCTGCTCTGGCTTTTTCACACCTGATAAAACATCAAAGTAAATTGTTTAGTTTTATTCAGAGTCACTACATCACAGACCAGTTCCATAGAACACACCCTGCATAAAACATCCATCTTATCAAGTCATTTAACCCGATATTGTGTCTTAAAATATTCAAGATATTCACTTAATATCAGTTGTTCTTGAAACATGTGAAGACATATTAAATCCAAATTAGACTTTTATATCCCTTTGGAAGATTTGGTCTTTTTGAGAAATGAAAGAAAGCTAAAATGACTTGCTAACGTGGGCAGTTTACATTCACCAAAAAAGCACTACATGCACATTTGAGTTTGGCTTTAGTTGCTCTTACTGTACATTTCCTGTGCTCATTGATTTTCACATAATTACAGAGGGAGAATAGTGTATTTTATAAATGCTTTATAATCCCAGTGGAATAAGCTTTGTATATTTGGAAACCACTTGTTTAAGAGGATGTGTAGAGGGGACACATAATGCAGCTGCAGTACAAAAACAGAGCAAGTAAATGCCAAGTGCTGCACTAAAATTGATTGACCTCTTTTATTGACCTCAAATGCGCCAGACTGCTTCAAATCACTGCACTGCCTGTGCTTGCAAGCTTTGCTACTTTATTAGTTACTGTAAGGATGTACAACAGACACCCAAACCAAGTCCAAACTGTGCGCTGAAATAGTACACACAGTTTCCTCCACAGTAAAGGATAGATCTATACAAACATGATGTAGACAGGGCGGGAAAATGACACCAGCCACCAGCCTAATACGCTGTTTTGTAATGGCTAGAAGGGTTCATTTTTGGAGATGGCACTGTATTTCAAAATATCTAGTTGGTTTCCTGCCCTGCCTACAGTATAATTTGCTGACTGTTGTGAAGCAGCGCCCATGCAGAAAGGTGATCTAATGCTGTGCGTGTGTGTGTGTGTGTGTGTGTGTGTGTGTGTTCTAGGCCAGATTCTGCAGATGGCTTCCTGTCCCCGAGTCGCTCCAGCAGCAGGAATGGAGAAAAGGACTGGGAAAATGGATCCACAACCTCCTCTGTTACATCTAACACAGAGTACACCGGTAGGACAGTGTAGCTCATCTTGTATCTTCTATTGAATACGTTTTCAGTGCAAATGTTAATACTAGCTATAGTATAGCTATCAACTATAGTTTTATAGTTTAAAATACTTGGGAGGATAATTATGATATTAACAACATAAAGGTAAATGGTGGTAACGATGTTATGGAATAACATCATAAACCCATTTATCAATTTCTGAGGTTTTGGGTCATTTTTGTATCCAGTGCAGTTAATATTCTAACACTTAAGACCAGTGTTTTTAATATTTTTAATATTGTAATTTTAATCCAAAGTTAAGTCATCCTCTTGTCTCACTGCCTTCTTGGTAGGGTGTCCCACTTCAGTGGATGTAAAATGTAAATCAAATATATCAGCTGTGTGAACAGTCTTTTGTAATCTGCATTCATAGCTCAAATTCCTTTGTCTGTCTACCCACTAACACATGGATATGCTACCAGTAGAAATCTTCATACATGATTTATCAGAAGAAAGAGTAAAAATAGGGAGGGAAGTCTTTTCATCGACATAACTGGAGGAGTTGCCATGACAACGGTCTCATCCTGATGTTCCCTCCTCTGTTCTCATTCAGGACCAAAGCTATACAAGGAACCCAGTGCCAAATCCAACAAGCACATCATCCAGAACGCTCTGGCCTACTGCTGCCTCGCAGGCAAAGTTAATGAGGGGCAAAAGAACAAGATCCTGGAGGTAACAGCATGGAGCTTTTAAAATATTGTTTTATACACTTGCAGGGTTTGGGGTATGCACACCATATACCTTCAACAACATGTGGATTAAAAGCTGACATGGGACCTTTGTCTCTCTTCCTATTTTACCGTTAGTTTTTACTGGTATGAAGTAAAGGCAACTGGAATTTATTTGTGAATGAAAATAGTATTTAAATTAAAAGGAAAAACACAGCAGAGTGGTGAGTATGAAAGGACTCTGTTGTTGTACTGATAAAATTAGTGATGTGGAAATGTACAATTATACCGTATTTATCAAGACAAAAGGTAAATAATTTCAAAAAGCTTTTCAGTTTGCTTTTAACAGGGAACAGAAAAAAATGAAAATGAAATGCCTGGTTTTCTGTCATTGAAGTAAATAAAGGGCGTTTGAGGGGTTTCATTTTAAAACCCTTCCATCACAGTGATTTACAATAATTTTAGAAGTTCTGTTCCTCCAGTGGAACTGTATGTACAAATAATGGGTCGCTTTGTCGCAAGAATGGCTAGTCAAAGAATAATAAATATTTAAGAAAAAACATTTTAGCATTTAAGTCAATCTAGTCACAGGACACACACACTTTTTAATAGCTAAACTTATGCTTGTTAGAGTCCAAAGAATGAGTCAAATAGAACCAAAACCTTTGCTTTCCTTTAGCATACATGACCTTCATACTGTATCTCATGAGCTTTTCTCTTCTGACCTTGACAGCAAATGGAGAAATCGGAGGCCAACAACTTCTTGGTTTTGTTCCGAGACGCCGGCTGCCAGTTCCGCTCTCTCTACACTTACTGCCCCGAGACGGAGGAGATCAACAAGCTGACAGGCATCGGCCCCAAGAGCATCACGCGCAAGATGATCGACGGCCTCTACAAGTACAACTCGGACAAGAAGCAGTTCAGCCAGATACCAGCCAAGACCATGTCGGCCAGCGTGGACGCGGTGACGATCCATAGCCATCTCTGGCAAACCAAGAAGCCAGCCACCCCTAAAAAAGTAGTGCCTGCCCAGTCCTAATGGAACTTCATACCGCAAACATCACCATTTCCCCTTCAAATGGAACATACCCATTTCAATTTGCACTTCACTGTACATATCCATGAAGATTCAAGCACCTGCAATGCCAGTTAGATGAATGCATATTTGTCTTTTTTATGTTTACGTTTTTCCTCTCATTGCATTCCTGTCCTTGTTTTTCCTTCTTACTCTGGGCTGGACATGATAGGACTCAAAGATTATGAACAACTGGAATGTATGCCACTGTTGAAGAATGATGTAAATGCTTTATCACTTCTGTGTTTTTAGAGATTGTCATGTGTGAGTCAGTTTACGAAGGCATGTGTGAGTGTTGTTTCCTACGTGCCAAACATCTAAAAAGAGACAGTATGAATGCTAGGACATTTTATTGGCTACACTGAAGTACTGAATGTTTTTAATTCATGTACAGATTGCTTTGTGTTTGCATTATCCTGTTCATGTGTGGCCTTATGCGTGTTTTTGTTTTAGCGTGTGAGTGCAATGAGGTGATTGTAAAACAGCGTATACAGATGTTTTTTGGAGTTTTTTTGTATTTGGAAGAACACTTTTTTCTCCATCTCTGTGGGTAAAACAGTTTGTATATTAAGGTACGTAAAACTACAAAGGGCCAAAAAACAAATTGCATACAGCTAGTGTTAGCCACACAGTACATGTGTGTTCAGCTCAACAAAGCCAAGCGGTTTCAGCTTTTTCAGAACCCTTTTTGAGAAAGTGATTTTAAAGAATGCAGGACGTTACACTAGATCACTGGTTCTCAACCTGTGGGTCAGGACACCTGCAGACGATTCGAGCTATAATGTATGTGTGAAAAAATATATTTCTAATATACAAATGTGCTCTCATGTTTGTAATTGTTGTGTCAAATTCCTTTTCTTTCGTAATATACAGAGGCAGTTGCAACCTCAAAACATATTCCAAAAATTAAAATTAATGGAAAGTGAAAATAAAAAGCACCCCTTTGGGGTCAAAGTGAACCCTCTGGTTTGTTTACACTTTACAAGGAGGCATTGCTTCAGCCAAAAAGGTTGAGAACCAGTGTTGTAGATCACTTTACTGCTGGTTCACAGTGGATTTGTGAACAAATAAAACAGCTCAGTATTATTTTATTTTTATTTAGAAATGCTGCCTACTGAACCATGTATTGTAGAACCATGTACAGATCTTTGCAGTATATTAAGATAATGTATGATTACACTCTCACTCACTGGAGTGAGCCATAATGACACCTAAGAAGTATTTCTCTTTATATCAATATCAGGATTTAAAATTAAATTGTTGTACTAATAGTTTTTTGACAGTATTAAATTCTTCAGATTCACACCGGGCTTACTCATCTTAATAAAGTCTGCACTTATCCACCAAATACCAGATGTAATAAAAAATTGTGCATATACAAAGTTTAGATTGCTGGTTAGTTAAAAATCAGTTGCTCTGATATTTGAAAAAGCCAGTCATACATCACAGCAAGCATTGCCTGATTCATTAAAATGGCCACGCTGTTACTATGGTTGTGTCATTTTCAACACATCTGTGCATCTGTTGCTCTTATGTAACACAAATGTGTGTGTTGACCCAAACTAAGATTACATTATGTGAAAAGTGTGTGTATTAGCAGCATATTAGTCTGTTGCCTATAAATGCAACGTGTCCTAAATAGGCCAGAAACACGGTAATTTTGTTAGATTTATATAATTTTTTTTCTATTATTAGGAGAATGAATTTCACAAAACAATGCAAGGCAGAATAGGGCAGATCCTTGTTGCTGCATACGGGTAGAAACTCGCCACAGAGTTTCATTGGTGTCACTATCATGTTCCTTTTGCCACCGAATGTCAAATCAACACCATTTGCAGGTACGATTTCCAACAAAAACAACATCTGCAAATGAACATGGCGTGTTGTTTTCAACTGGGGGGATATTTATGACCAAACGAGAGCATGTACATGTCTTTGAAAATGGAATCTAGTATGACGGCGTGAAGAAGTGTTTCTCTGCTGTTTATTGGAAGGATTTGTCCACAGAAGCTCTGTCCACCTGCTTTCGGCTGCTTAAGGCCAAGGTAAATGATTATTTAAACTGTAAATGATATTGTACAGTGTGTTCATGTGAGCTCATACCTATTCACTATGATGACTTTGTTTTGTTTGTCAGACGCTGTGCGGTCATTCAACATATTGCTGAACATGTAGTTTCATTTTGTTAGGTTTTTTTTTCTTTTTTGCATTTAATAAAACTAAGCATGGCCTCAGCATTTATGTGGTGTTAATTGTAAAAAAAAAAAAACAGGTACCATTTGTAGACGGTCCAGAGACGAGGCAGGTGAAGAGGGAATTGCAGTAGTCTAGCCGGGATTATATAAAAGCATGAATGATCATCTCTAGCTCAGCTTGAGATACAATGGACTTGAGCTTGGCAATGTTTCATGGATGGAAAAAACATGTACGGGTCAGTGATTTGATGTGTTGATCGAAGTACATAGCCTGATCAAATATAACACCAAGATTTCTAATATTTGACTGTACAGCAGAAGAAAGGGACCCAATACACTGAGAAACCTTGGAAGCTATGCTATCTGAAGCAATGATATGGACCTCCGTCTTATCTGAGTTCAACTGTAAAAAATTGTTAGTCATCCAGTCCAGAACAAAAAAAAACATACAGTAAAAATAAAAAGGGGAGAACATCTGGTTTGTGAAATATTATGGAGGCAGTGATTTTGTATGATTTTACCACATATGGGTGATTTATATGGCTTTTGTAGCTATGAATCCAGACTTTTATAGGTGATTTTTCATTACTTTGACTGACCAGAATCCACACTTGGGATATCAACCATTAGCTATATGCTAACATTCAGGCTAAATACTATGTACCAGCTAGCATAGCTTAATGGCATTTACCACACCCATTGACTGATGTAGTTAAATGTCTGAAGATAAAATAGAATACATAGGTTGTTAGTTTGTTTTCAATAATGTTTGTATTGGTATTTAGTGATGGTTTGTAATTAACTGTGGAGGACCGAAACTGCCATAATCAAAAATAAATGAAGAAATAAATAAATGACTCAAAAATAAATGAATATGCCATTAAATGCACCAAAAATAATATTAAAAATAAATTTGCATGTATTTATTTCTGTATTATTTTCCCTTTGCATTTTCTTTTTACATTTCTTTGTAATAGTCTACTGTAGTTCTGTAGTACTAATTTCAGCTAGCTAGCTGAGTTGGGAACGAGAGGGGGCGTCAGCAGGCCGAGAGCATTAAGGCTGTAGGGTTGTGTGTGTGTGTGTAAAAGTAAATAAGAGGGGAATTTATATGCAAAGGGAAATATGTCACATTTTATCAATTAATTAATGCCTACATTTATTTTTAATATTATGTTTGGTGCATTTAATGATATAAATGTATTTATTGAGTCATTTATTATTTATTCATTTATTTTTGATTATGGCAGTTCCGGTCCTCCATAATTTCCCTCTTCATCAGTTGAAAGTTGTATCGCTGTGTAAACTTGTAACGTTAGGTGTGACCACTGGGTGTCATCGCTACAGTTCATTGGTGGTTTGCGGCTGCCTGCGTCCGCATGGCAACCGCGAGCTGTGTACAAGAAAGAAGGCAGAAGTGACCTTTCTGGAGACGCTGGCTGGGATTTCAACATCCAAACACCAGTACCTGTCGTCTTCTTCGTAGATATTGTTACATTTTGGAGACTGCAGACGGATTGGAGCGGCTTTAATGCGGCGTGTTGTTGGCGCAGACTGACAGGTGAGGAGTTGGCACGCATTCACTGTGGCGTGTTAGCCTGTTATCGCCGGTGTTGTCTTGCACGATATCCTGCACATTAGAGGGAAAATGAATGACTCTAGCTTTTGTTGTTCTGCGTGCCAGTCCGCTGAACTGCTGTGTGTGTGTGTGTGTGTGTGTGTGTGTGTGTGTGTGTGTGTGTGTGAGATGCTCAAGTAAACAAGGTGTGTCTGAGCGCAGATAAAGTGCTGAGGCTGTCAGGTTTGGGCCGCAGACCTGCTGTCACATCCAGGACCAGAGCTGGATTCTGTGTGCAGGGAGGGACAGGGCGGTGTCACCCAGCACAGACCCCCAGAGGCATCACTGCTCTCTATGCCTCTCACTGCACACACAGGATCATGCAAAATGAAAGACCCCTTTATGTCATGGTATAGCTGCCTCTGTGATGCTGCTGTGATTAACCATTTACAGCCCACTGCATCCTAAGATATTTCTTACGAGGATCATAGGAAAAATATCCACCCTATAGGAATATTATTTAGCAGTAGGGCCATTTTTAAATGTTTACTGTGGAAGTGACACTGCAAGCACCCATAAGAATGTTAGGGATGCTATAGGACCATATAAGATCACTTTATACTGTTGGTCGTGTATGTGTGTATGTGCCAAAAGAGTTGAAAAAATACCAGATAGCACAATCAACTCACTTTAAAGTCACTATTTAGAAGCCCAGGCACACCAGAAGCTCCTGTAGAAGTGTTGATACTAAATGACATTTAAAACATCAGGTCAGTGTTATTGAGAAGCTGGACACACCAGGAATATATTGTAATTGGTCCTTAGTGTGTAAATCAGTAGGCATCACTGAAGTGTGGATGAGTATTTGTCAGTGTTTACATCATTAACATTGATCTTAAACTGCTGTCCCCCCCCCACCCTCATTTCACACACATCTTTATCCACTCAGGGACAGATAATGCTGTATATTAAGTGCTATATATCAAAAAAGGAACTATATATTGTTCTTCAACAAATAACGTACCTACCATGTTTCTTGAATCCATTAATTAGCTTATGTTTTGACCTTTTACACAATTTGTCATCAGAACATTTCTTTAAACTTAAAACATAGACTGTGGACCAGGCAACAACAGATTGCATGCTAATAATGAGCTGATATTTTAAAATTATCGTCTTAAAGCAATAACAATGACAGTCACACAGAGACTAAATACTGACGAAATCTTTGTTGGTTCAACAAATAAATGAAACCTTTAACATAAAGTAATTTAGTTGAAGTAAGTAGCATTTCCCTTATATTGTGAATATGTACAGTAATTTTAGAATGAAACGCTTTGAATAAGCATTTTCTTTTTTGATGCAACTTTGTCAACAACATGTCCATCTGTCTGTATTCCAGCCAGCTGTAAGCTGCCACCACAGATCGGTAATCATGACAGCAGAGGAGACAATCAACATCAAGGAGGCGGAGGTGATCAAGGTGATGCTGGACTTCCTGAACTCCAGGAAGCTGCACATCAGCATGCTGGCCTTAGAGAAAGAGAGCGGTGTCATTAATGGACTCTACTCCGATGACATGCTCTTCCTCAGGTATGACTGTACAGCAGACTCGTGTGGCAGACAGAAGAAGACCATAGTGTCCTGAAAGGGAAGATTATACTTTCAGTTTTCCAGGACATTTGTAGCGGTCAGAGCTGTTTGTACATGTCTCAGTCTCCACAGGTGCATGTTTCCACCATTTTGTTTTCTTATGTTACATCATTTTTGACTTATTATTGAGTATTATCTTATGGAAACAGGGTTTTCAGAGGCCTCTTAAATTGTTAATTTGATGCTTTCAACAGGCAACTCATTCTGGATGGCCAGTGGGAGGAGGTGATGCAGTTCATTCAACCTCTTGAGGGAATGGACAAGTTTGACAAGAAAAGGTGAGAGAAATAATGTGGGGGATTATTCTAACCTGACGTCTGAAATCATAATGGTGTGGTTTTGATTTATTGTTGAGGCATTATGAAGAGAACATGAGGCAAGAGAACTGTAACTCAGATTTTTGAGTTCGAGTTGTCAGATACCTGCAGCTGGAAAGTGTCTTAATTTGAGTACAGTTGTATTGCTTGTTTGTCTGTATTTCAGGTATAATATTACCTACATTAATAATACAGTATTGTATTAATGTTTCCCTTCACTGGTGACTGAGTTGGACTTGCCAGTAAAGCAGGAGACTGGTAGCCTTAGGAGCTAAATTAGGTCAAGTCCCAGTGCTGTAGTGGCATGATCACTTCATATTACCTCTGTTTCTTGCCAACCACCAAGCACTCAACACAAATGAAGAATATTATTAAACACAGTTGTCCTCCCTAATTAAATAACAAGTGTATCAGAATAACTCAATCCAGGAAATGTTACGAGGGTTTATCAATTCATGTCCTATAAAGTATATTTCATAATACTGAGATTTGTTTGTTTCCAGGTTCCGCTACATCATTCTGAAGCAGAAGTTTCTGGAAGCTCTGTGTGTAAATAACGCCATGTCTGCTGCTGAAGACCCTCAGAATGTACATAAATATATGTAATTAGGAAATTAGTTTGTTTGAATTTGAAAATGGTCTCACTAGGTGAGATGAACAAAGGTACAGTAGCCCGGAGGTTGTCCAGTGGCTCACAACTAAAAGGCCACTAGCTGGGAAACCAAATACACTCAAAATGCCCTTGAGCATGGCAACCTAATATCTCCCTGGTCCAATGGAGCTGCTTAGTGGTCAGCAGAAGAAGCTTGTGATTGAACTGAGATGGTTAAAAGCTCTTAGTGAATATGAAGCTTCTAATAAAACGTCTTAAACTCATTAGACTATCATGGGGCACATGAGCTCTCCACTTCAACCCAAATAAATACAATTGTCAGGTAGGCTGGCAGCTTCTTAAGCCAGTGTGCAGCAGGTGTCACAGCAGGTTTTACTGGCTGCTGTTTTTAAGGCCTTTTGAACGTTATCTGATATGCTACATTTTGATTGAACAGCTAATATCGTCATCAAACACATACCAGTAGGGTTCTACAAAGAACAGAGCACAGATTCAAAGAAAGCATCTAAACAACCACATACTCACTACTTGTCCTCTCTGAATGTTGTCAACTACAGCTGGAGCTCACCATGCAGGAGGCAGTCAAGTGCCTCCACAATCTGGAGGTGTTCTGTCCGACCAAGGAGGACTACAGCAAGCTGTGCCTCCTCCTCACCCTGCCACGCCTCACCCACCACGCAGAGTTCAAAGACTGGAACCCGAGCACAGCACGTGTCCATTGCTTCGAGGAAGCCTGTGCCATGGTAGCTGAGTTCATCCCTGCAGACAGGAAGCTGAGTGAGGCAGGCTTCCGGGCGAGCGGGAACCGTCTCTTCCAGCTGCTCATCAAAGGGATCCTTTACGAGTGCTGTGTCGAGTTCTGTCAGGTAATATGATACCATAAAAATGAAAAGGGTTACAAGAAAACTTCAGTGGCTGTTAAAAGGGTCAAACCTAAGGCTACCTCTACAAACCTGTAGAGATACTAGAAAATCCTTTGAAAGACATTTTAATGCAAGGTACCCCATTGTTTGTATGATTTTAGCTAACTTGTTTCATCTAATGTAATCTTAAGTGTGTTAGGTCCTATTTGAATGTTTGTGGTAGGTCTGATTGCACTCTAACATTTATTTCAAAATCATCAAAGCTTACACTTTATACAAAAACTCAACTATTTCAGTCATAGTTGATGGTCAAAACTCCTCTGTTTCTGTTTTCTAGAGTAAAGCAACTGGTGAGGAGATCACAGAGGGTGAGGTGTTGCTCGGCGTGGATTTGCTTTGCGGGAATGGCTGTGATGAACTGGACTTGTCACTGCTCTCCTGGCTGCAGAACCTCTCTCCAGGTGCCTTCTCCTGCGCCTTCCAGCAAAAGACCCTCAACATCCACGTGGACCGTCTGGTGAAGCCCAGCAAGGCCGGCCACGCTGACCTCCTGACTCCGTTGATCAACCGCCTGTCCCCCTGCCCTACCTCACCCTTCCGCCAGAGGCCTCATTCAGCGGATACCTACATGTCCAGATCCCTCAACCCGGCTTTGGACGGCCTGTCCCATGGTCTGGCAGCCCAGGACAAGAGAGGTATGGAGGCGAACATGAAGTCTGCCCTCAGTCGGAGCCTAGTGGAGAATAATGTGCATCAGCAGGACGAGTCACCTGAAAGGTAAGGGTCAAAGCTTGAGCACACCTGGGAAAAAGGATTTTTGTTGTTAGCTGTAAGTACCAGATGGGTGAAGTTTAACACTACAGATGTTTGCAGCACTGCACAGTACTGTCAAAGTATGTCAAAGCATACCAAACCTTTGTTTTACAAAACTATATATGCCTGTAACACTGCAAAACAAATTCCTCTGTAGCATGAACACATTTTATTGTCTTCTAAAATAAAAAGTATTCATATAATCACATACTTTCCTGTAATTATTGCTACTTTCTGACAATCATTTATCTTTCACAAACCTCAGTCGCCTGAATCTTGAAACACAAAAGAAAAGACAAATTGATTTGCAGTTAAGCAGACGTTACCTCTGTTTTAAATACTTGAACCAGTATTTTCTACCCTGTTTGTTCAGTATCCCATATACAGTATGTATGTAGCATGCTTTAATCAAATTAAATCAAAAGAGATAATGACAAATCCAGTGAGCTACACATATTGTCAGCTAATGGATGCTTACTTATATAAAAATATTGTAATATATGAAATACAAAATAAATGATATAAACTATATACTCTAAACCATAAAAGAATGCACATTTAAAATTGGTATATTCAGCAATCGCCTGTATTATTTTGACCCTAACAAGAGAACAAAATCCTGACTTTACACTATTCTGTTGAAATCCCCTCGATGTAAAATGAAGCCATGTGTCATTATTATATTGTGTAGAATTGAATATGTTTGTTTTCTAATATTGATACATGCCATCTGTTTTTGTTTTATCTTTCCCGCAGCTTTCTTACCAAGCTTTCTCCCTAAGCATGTGCATGTGCAGCCTTATGTATTAAACCCAGAGGGAGATGTAGTTGTATGACACAATCTGTAGCTCCATTAATCCCATTAGCCTTGCTTTAACAGAAGCAGTATGTCTCTGTTAAAGCACTGTCATCTCCTACAGTGCTACACAAAGCATATTAAGCTGCAGCTGAGTGTGGATGGATGCAATATAATCTAAAGCCTTCACCTAATGACTAATTATTGAAAAAACATAGTACTGAGCCTTGTACTAAATTAAGGCTGTTAATGTAAGTTCTTTTTCCTTACGGAAACTCAGACTGAAGTGGACGGAAGAGCAGGTTTTTACTGCTTAAATGTGGTTTTATTAGGGTCCCCATGGCTCATTTGGCCATTACTGCAGCCTCCTGGGTTCAAGTCTGGATCAGGACCATAGTCATGCCATCCCTCTCTGTCTTGCCTCTTTTCTTGTCAGTTTCCCTAGTGTGGACTGGCCACAGAGAGCAAAAATTGCAAGCAAAAAATACCCATTCCCCCCAGAATTGTGGCCTTAACAGGATTTTGTCTTGCAGTATGGTATGCAACTTTATACATGATTACAATTAATCAAATATGCAAAACAACAAAAGTATAAAGTTAAAACAAATATAAACACATTTTTCACCTCTCATTTTATGGAAGTGCTGTGGCATTGGCATCTGTTCTTTACTAATAAGTAATGACACTGTAACAAAATGAGCAGCCCACATTAATACTATTTCTTTCCTTTTGATACACAGTATAATCCTTGAGTTTAATATGCATGAACTGTTTAGTTTTTTCGATTAACATTGTGTTGTTTTACTTTCTATTTCAGCTCAAATCAATTTGAATAAAAAAAATGGTTGTGTGTATACTTTCCTGACTATAGGAAGCACCCACAAGGGCTGGATGGACCCAACACCACACGCACCCCTCTGACCCCTGGAAAAGATGGTGGGCCACCCTGCAGCACAGAAACAAATGAGGTAATAGAAACTACAGACTATAAGCAGTGCCAAAGACCATAGATCAATGATAAGCACAAAGACATTTCAGATATGGAGGAGTGGAGCGTCTCACCTTTGGTTGCTCAGGCTGAACTGGTTTCATGACTCTTGTGAAGACTATAAAAAGAAATAGCCATGGTTGTCCGTCTGGTCACTTGAGTCAAAGTCAAAGTGAGATTTTCAGTCTGTCTTCTCTCCACCGTCATTGCTCCAGATTTAAGAGATTTAGAATAGATTCCCCCTGAACCCCTGAACCATCTCATCTCCACACCGCCACTGCCTCATAAATCCTTCCCCCAATTTTCTACCACACCTGTCCAAGGGGCACTAGAGCCCTCCGGCCCCCTGTCCCAGTGAGGAGGGTGGAGGCCATGGACACTTGAGGCAGATAATCTGGTTTGATGTGCGGTCACACCCAAGATGGCCTGCTGCTTCCATCATCGCTCATCTTTATGCATCCCGGGTCCCATCTAGAGGAGCAAAGTAGCTTGAGATTGGATTGTTTTTTGTGTGTGTGTGTGTGAGAAAAGTGGCGAGAGAGATGAAGGGGAATATACTGTATACCCGCTGGATATGATGAGGTCCTTGAAAACTTTTTATGGGATGGATGATGGAGGACGAGGCCTTGGGAGTTGAGGAGTTGTCAGTAGTAGCTCTTGGGAGAGAGTTTGTCTATTATAATGTAGTGTGCGTGTGTGTTGTGGCAATGAGCACTGCCAAGCATTGAAGCAGAGAAAAGTGAAAGACATTAATAAATATTCTGTCATTTAGGTTACAGGGCCTGTTCAGTTAAAACAAATCCTAAAAAAAAGTCGAAATGTTGCGAGTTTTTGTTTTGTCATCTCCTGCAAAAACAAGGCTTATATTGTGTTTATTTTTTCATGTGTGTCTGTCTGTGCAGCATCTTGACTCCACAGAGCACATCCAGGAGTATCACAGGCAGCGTCTTCGCGTGCAGCAGCATCTGGAGCAGAAGCAGCAACAGAGACAGCTTTACCAGCAGATGCTGCTGGAGGGAGGGGTGAAGCCGCAGTACGGAGCCCAAAACAATCTCACTGAGACCTTCCTCAGCAGGTGAAGAAGTCATTAAAAGATTCAACATCCGTTATTCAATGAATGTACCACCACCTTTAGCGCTACCTTGTGGAGACAAAGAGATCTTGTTTCTGTCTAGATCCATTCAGAAGTTGGAGGAGATGAATGTGGGCATTGACCACAGAGGAGATGAGGCGATGACACATCTGGCCCAGCAATGGAATGGACTGACAGGGAACACCAGCACCTCCAGTCCCAAAACCACCAACACCCACCACACCCCAGACACCGGGCCGCCAAAGGACAAGCCAGGTGGGGGGGTCAGCAGCACCCCGTTAAAGACTGGGAGCCCCAGCTTGCCTTCCCTCAGCGAGTCCCCAGTTCCTGCCAGTAAAAGGTAAGAGCCTGCTGAGTTCCTGATCATGTCATTAACAAAACATCAACTCCTAAGAACTAGTGTCATATTTGGCTTAATTTTTAATAGCATACCTTTTTTTTTTGTCAAAATCATGCTTGAGTAATTTGATGTTGACTATCTTCAAACTCTTAAGCAAAAATACTAACATTTCAATGAGTCACGATCAATTATCAAATAGTAACAGTGTATAAAATAAATTACACCGGTATGGAATGAATTTACCTTTCTAGCTGTCTTCTGTGTGTGTGTGTGTGTGTGTGTGTGTGTGTGTGCGTGTGCGCGCGCATTTTTGTTATCAGTGCTGAGAGGATCAGAGGGTCTTGTCCCACAGTCCAAGAAGATTCTGGCTGCTCTGCGACACGTAACTCACAAGAGGTACAGCAAACTGCTAAAGTATTATTTTTATATTACTTTCTTAGTTATTTTAGTGTCAGTAGTTCCATTACGTCTTCTATTAACCACCTAAAACTTCTGACCATCCAAACCGGTCAAAATAAATGGCATAAAATATCTACACATTTATTTGACCTGTTTTCTAAAGGTTAGCCTGAAGGGTATTTGTGTTTTTAAAAAAATCTATGCTGATGTACGTGTAGATCGTATTTCAAAAGATTGTTTTTCTGATCTTGTACAGCCTGGGAAGTCCAAAACACAGTTTGTTAAAGCGAGCCAGCTCGAGGACACACAGGCGGTGCGTGCAGTGGCCTTCCATCCCTCTGGAGCACTCTATGCTGTTGGCTCCAACTCAAAAACCCTGAGAGTCTGTGCCTACTCAGAAACTCTGACCCCCAGGTAGGAACCATTCACAGGTACCTAAATATCCAAACTATGAACTATTCTTACAACATGAAGATTGTTTATGTACTAGAATAATAGATGATGGCTTCACAGAGAATGTTACTAAAGTTTGCTCATGCACAGAAAACGTAACAGGCCAAAAAGTGTTTAATTTAACTTGGTGGCAGTATGGGGATTACAGTAAATGTGCACACAAGTATTCGGGGGATTTGTGCATCTTGTGAGCAATTTTGATCATGAACAAGGAAAGCAAAAAGGAGAAACTGCTAAATTCCTGTTTCAAGTCTCAGAATGTTTGAAGTTCCAATATTCTGCTGATAAGACACTATTGCTGAAGTCTGTACCAGCATTTTGCAAGAAGCAAAAACCTAAAAAGACAAAAAAGAATGGAGGCTGAATGAATTTTCTGAGCTTGACCAGACTACATTCAAGCATTCTTGACCGAAGACACTTTGAGAAAAACATTAGGTTGTTCGCACATTAAAAAAAGTAAATGGTCAAAATATTTAAATCCAGGGTGGAATTTTTCCCACAATTATTATACAAGATTTTAGATTTCACGCCTTTCTACACATTTCTTAGTGTTTCTTTTATTTTCTTGGCTCGTTCAGTGGTTCTGGTGCAGTCAAGCAGCCGGTGGTGCGCTTCAGGAGGAACAAACATCACAAGGGCTCAATCTACTGTGTAGCCTGGAGCCACTGTGGACAACTGTTGGCTACTGGCTCCAATGATAAATATGTCAAAGTCTTGCCTTTCAATGCAGACAGCTGCAATGCCACAGGTACTATTTTATGTGTTTTAGTTTGTATGTGATAAGTAATGTCCATTTTCCCAGACTATGACCTATGTTTGAATGTGCCTACCTACAAGCATTTTTCTACCACTGAAAAAGGTAACTGTGTTTCCATCCCAAATGTACGCCTCTGATTTAGGCCCAGACCTGGAGTTCAGCATGCATGACGGTACCATCAGGGACCTGGCCTTCATGGAGGGCCCTGAGAGTGGAGGATCCATCCTGATCAGTGCTGGGGCCGGAGACTGCAACATCTACACAACAGACTGTCAGAGAGGACAGGGCCTCCACGCCCTGAGTGGACACACAGGTATGTTAGCAACAGCTCCTCCCTTACAATTGCTAAAGAAAACTTGAGGGAACTCTAGAGTTTTTAAATCAGGTTGCAGACATGGTAGATCATGTATTTTTTAAAGATTATTATTTCTAAATTGTTCCCTAATGAGAAACCAATGAACTCTTGGGTACAGTACCACAAGATAGAATCACATAAACGGGGAAACTCAACACAAGGTAAAGATACAGCATATACAATATTTAAGACTTCACCATTTTGTTTGAGCAGGCCACATTCTGACTCTGTACACGTGGGGAGGGTGGATGATCGCCTCTGGCTCCCAGGACAAGACAGTCCGGTTCTGGGACCTGCGGGTGCCCAGCTGTGTCAGGGTGGTGGGCACAACTCTGCACGGCTCAGGTGAGTCACATCATGACTCTCATTAGAGCGGATCCTTTATGATCCTAAATCACTTGTAACACACTGCTACAGGTTAGTGTGGTATCACAGTTAACCCACAAGAAGGCTTTAATGCTTCATGAGGATTTCTGGAACACGGCATATCTGCCAGTAACTGAACATATTTTAAATTGGACAGAGCTATCTTAGTCAAAGTTAAAGTCATTGACCCATATATTAGAAAAAAACACAAAGTAGAACACACAAACACTCAGAGAGAGCACGCATCCTCCAAAGCTAAGCTGCAGCCAATCACAGCAAACATCTTACTTATAACCACTCTGTCTCACGCAGGCAGTGCAGTTGCTTCGGTGGCAGTGGATCCCAGCGGCCGCCTGCTGGCCACAGGTCAGGAGGACAGTACCTGCATGCTGTATGACATCAGAGGAGGCCGCATAGTGCAGACATACCGCCCCCACGGCAGTGACATTCGCTCAGTGCGCTTCTCACCTGGAGCCCATAATCTCCTCACCGGCTCCTATGACAACAAAATCATCATCAGTGACCTTCAAGGTAGCAACACTACAAAATAACTGATAGTACTGTACAGTATGTGTAATAGAATACACATACTGTACACACTCTTTTTTAACCCTTTGTGTACAGTATGTGTATTCTGTTACACATACTGTACACAAAGGGTTAAAAAAGAGTAATCATTTGAAATATATATGATATATATGACATATGAAAAGGTTAAACTTACTTGCCCATTTTTTCAAGAATTTCCACTTTTCAAAGTACACATATAAATACATTTTTTATTAAAATGGTGCCCACAGTTACATAACAACAGTAAAAATTGCATGAGAAATGTTGCTTTCAAGTCCCACTTACTGTTGAAAGAGTCATATACTCACTGATCATTTGGCCACCCTATTAATTTGACACAATGCCGTCAGTGTCTGGTGTTTGATCCCCCTGTGTGACTTTTTTTTTTTCTTTCTGTGACCCCAGGTGACCTAACAAAGCCCCTCCCTCAGATGGTGGCAGGGGAGCACTGTGACAAGGTGATCCAGTGTAGGTGGCACCCCCATGATAGGGCCTTCCTCTCCTCCTCTGCAGATCGAACTGTCGTCCTATGGGCACCAGGTCCCTGAGTTATTCACTAGAAAAACACTGGTTAACAGCAGCAGCAGGAAGCACAAGAACACAGTGTCCACATACATCCCAACATGGGATCACTAACTGCTGCGGGGTGTGTGTATGTGTGTTTGTGTGCATGCATATGCATACATACCGTGAGCTATTTATATGCTGCTCAGTTTAGAGTTAAAGGGAAATTCTGATATTTTTAAACCTGGGCCCTATTTTTACAAATTTTGGGGTCTAAATGACTAATACTTCCCAAAAGTTTTGGAATTGGTCCAGTAGATCGCCTCTGCCAGCATCCGTGAACAGGCTGAGCAAACAGACTGTTTTGTTTCAAACAGCAAGCAAACAGACTTTCTGTTTCTGGCTAAACCAAAAGGATCCCAGTGGCCACAGGTCAGGAGGACAGTACCTGCATGTTGTGTGGCATCAGAGGAGGCTGCATAGTCCAGACATACTGTATTCTAGAGTCTTTAACAAAGAGTAATATCCTTTTTGTTTAACCAGAAACAGAAGTCTCGCTCCAGGAAAAGTCTCGCTCTGAAATCTCGCGAGAGGTTAGAGTTGTTGCAGGAAGACAAGAGGATCTTACTCTTTAACAAAATGGTCCGTCTCTGTAGGGATCCTTTCCATAATGTTGCCAGACACTTCGAACAACAATCTGAGCCTGTCAGTGGCAAAAACAAACACTTTTAGTGGACAAACTTTTCATGGGCGCAATTGCCCCGAAGGATTACGTTGCAGCCATTGCAGCCCATTCGCAGATGCCAATGGAGGAGATCTATTGGACCAATTCCAAAACTTTTAGTAAGTCTTAGTCATTTAGATCCCAAAATTTGTAAAATAAAAAAAAAATAGGGCCCAGGGTTAAAAATACAGTAGTTACCCTTTAACTGTGTGTGTCTGTGTGTCGTGTGTGTATATGTGTATATATAAGTTGTGTAACAGATATGTTTTTGAGGTAGATGGCAGTCTTGGTTGTGTGTGTTTGTTTGCATACTACTGTATATGTCTTTGTGAGTATGTGCCTGTGTGTGTGTGTGTGTGTGTGTGTGTGTGTGTGTGTGTGTGTGTGTGTGTGCAAGCAAACGCAGCATTCTGGAAATATGTGTTTGTATTTGGCTTTGCAGTGTGAGTGTAATTAAAGTAAAACAAATAAAAGGAGACTAATAAGAACATTTTGCAAATGCCATAAAAAGAGGAAACATGGAGCGTTAATGTTTCTATCCAGAGTTCATGTGAGATTCAGTACCTATTTAGGGTGTGTGTGCGTGTGTTCACTTAATACCTTTCTGTTTTTGGCTTTTGTAAGTAGAGCATAAAGATTAACCCTTTGGAGCCTACAAACACGCAATTAGAATATAGAGATGACTGATAATGCCTGTACTGAAAGGTATGAGTAAGTTCACTGCAAGCACACCTTCAAGTTAGTTTAGTTCTTTTCTCACAATGCCAAACTACATTTTAGTCAGAACTTAATACAAAACATAAAGGTCACTTTAGAGGGGATGTTGGAGCAACATAAAGCACTGCTGTTTCTATAGGAAGCAGTGAGCTGGACTCATGCTGTGGAAAGGAGCCACGTTTGGTTATGCATATGATAATGTGCCTTTTTGTAACATTTGTAGAGATTTTTGGATGTGTGGATTGGTTGAGAGATTTATTTATTTGCAGCTTTATTTTGGTATTTTCTCACAGGCCTTGCCATCTGTAAATTCTTGTAATGTCACTGTAATGCAGAAAATGATCACCGATTGGCAGTTGTGCACACTTGTCTAAATTTCCAAAGTGCTTTATCTTACGTCTGTTACTATTGAAAAAAGTGAGAATAATTAGCGCTTTACACAAATGTTGAAAATACATTATGTTCAGGTTTGGAATTTCAGTGGTGAACAAAGTAATTTGTGAATGTGTCTCAGACAAAAACTTTTATTTCAATGTTGTGTTCCAGACAGACTAAATAGATACATTGCAACATGAGAATAAGTCCATTTTGGATCTGAAGTTTTAGAAACCTGTTTTTGTGGATTCTGGCATTTGATGTGTGAGTTCAGAGTGCTGGCTCAGGTGGTCAATAAGCAGACTCTGGGTAATTTCAAAAGATGAGCACATTAAAAGAAAAAGCTTAGTGCAGTGGTGAAAAGGTGATTGGGTGAGGAGAACTAAGAGCAGTTGTGGTAAGAGCTCAATCACTGACCAGCTCCTCATATCACATCACAAAAATGAGGTGATGAGGTATGTAGTTGTTGCACCTGAAACAACCCAGATTTTCAAACAAAGATGGAGTAAGGGGTGATAAGAGTGTGTTGTCTTGAGGAAGTTTAGGGATATATAGTTAACTTTAAAATGGAATATATTGCAAACAGAATGACAACATCACTGCAATATGTGAAATCTGGTCACATCTTTCACTTTTACAAATAAGGATCTGATTTTATCTTCACTTTTACTGAGCACCTAATGGAGAAACCTGATGGATGTGTAATGATGAAACTGCCAAGGAGTCAATGGGGTTCAAACTGTTAAAATAATAAAATAGTGCTGTGTACTACCACATGTTGTTCTTGCTTTTGAATAAATGCAAATACATAAAATAAATACAAAGTACCATCACACTGCTTGTTAATGTGTTGAGTCACTGTGTGTGTTGCTTTGCCAAATGGAAAGGGACACAAATTAAAACGGAAACATTCAAATGTGTTTTTTATTTCCCTGTGTGTACCATTTGCTTCAAAAGCATGTTAAGGCCACACAAACACACGCCTCTGCGTGCACACAGGTTGCAGATATATGCAAGGCCCAGGGTGCACAAACGCTTACTTTGTGCTCTAGGCAATTGTCTATGTTGCTTTTGCATCGAAGGACTGCTAATTACTGTCCTGCATACTCCCATAACTGGCGAGGCTAAACTGTCGGGGGTTGAGACATGTTCGTGGCCTTTTGCAGAAAAGAATCTCATGATGCACTTGCTGCAGGTGTCAGGTATGATCAGCAGAAGAAGTCATGCAGGACACAAAGAGAGACAAAGTGCAAGAGGTTAGAGAGATGGAGGGGTGATGGATGGAGGTAACTGCAGAGAAGAGCGCAAGGGTGGGGGTGGGGGTGGTGGGGGTGGTGGGGGTTTACCATCACTCACATGCTGCGCTCGATCATTCCCTCTTTTGTGAGGTGGACAATGAGAGCCAGGGGTACAGGGTTTAAAAAGGATACGCACACTGTTACAGCCAGCAACCCTGGAGAGACACCAGCTAACTAAGAGGTATCAGAAAAAAACTTGGACTTACACAGAATCTGTTTTTACTGTACTTCCAGGAAGATACTACTTTCTTTGAGGGTTTAGAAGGCAAATCAACAACTGAGAACCTGCTTTTGGAGAACAAGCGGAACTACAAAGACATAAGGGATGAAGTTTGGAGACCTCTGTCTAGGGAAACAATTTTTACAGCTAACAAACTGGGCCTAGGACCCTGATGTTTGTTCATGTTGCTTGACAAAAATGAACAACATTGTGAGACACATTTGGGATTCACATGTAGAGGTCTAATTTGGACGTGATTTTTGAATTTGGGAGCTGCAGTGAGGAGTACAGGAGTTGTAATCAGTGTATGAAATCATTGGTTTGCTGGCTGTGTGACAGAGAGCAACACTGCTGACAGTTCAGTTGCTCAGTGTTGAAAGATTAGTTTATGTTGCATAGAGGGGAATTAGTGGTGAACAATGGCTCTGAACTGCCTGATAGGCAAGCTTATTGTCATACAGCGGTTTGGCTCAAGTGCTTTGCTGGCAATGACCAATTTGACAACATCACTGAAGAATGGCTCACTTTCTTGTCTAATGTGTGGGCATGCTCATTTCAAATCTCTCTGTTTATTATTATTAAAAATGCTTAATAAAGATCATCTGGTAATATTAAAAACCACAAAATTGACTCTTGCTATTGTTTTTAAACCATTTGAAATGGTAAGAATTGGTTTCTTCTTGGGCATTTAGTTTTTATCAGTATATAAAGATCAATCTATTCTGTCTGCTTTGAAACTACAACGTGCGCCAAAACCTGCCTCAGATACTAAAAGAGAGGCAGCAGGTTTGAAGCAGGTCAGTGGAGCTATCACAGGCATCTCCCATGACAGATGTTTTGCTGATTTCCAGGAAGCTGAATAAGTTCTCTCATGACCACTGCGACCTACAATAACCACGGTGCCTGATTTGGATATGGAAGGATAGGAGAGAGGTCGTATACTGGAACTGGCAAAGAAATGTGACCTTTGTTATATTGAGCTAACATAGATAATGATGTATAATGGATATTCTTGGATTTAAGTATCTGATGCAGACTCTCCATATCGGTGTACTGTATTATAGCTTGATGCATTTTTAGTTCAGCATCTGCACTCAGGAGTCCACAGCAGAGAGAACTTTGAAAACCATCGACAGCCAATTAGCTTGATGGAAGGAATAAAATGCTTCTAAAACAGGATGGGAAACAGTTGACAATGACTATTTACATGGATAACCTGACTCAGTAAATGCTGAGGCATCCATTCAGGGCATCAATAAGTAAATCATTGAATATGTCTAAATGATGCTCCTTTCTCCACCCTGTCCTCTCTTCCCTGAACAGTTGCTGAATGTTTAGGAGGATAGCGCTTCCCCCAGCTTCTCCATGATGCTGTATACTTTGGCGGGAGGAGGCACGCTCTGCGGTCTGGCTGCCCTAGTGCTTCTCATCGTTTCTACGGCAACAGACTTCTGGATGCAGTATCGATACTCGGGTAGTTCAGCCAGTCAGGGGCTTTGGAGGTTCTGCATCAGCCACAAATGCCATGCCCACACCATAACTGTAGGTGAGTACTTCAGAGAGGTGGCATTTGGACAAAACTAAAGTTCCAAAATATATGTTTTGGACTCAAGCTGCCGCCAACTGATATTTTGTGCTGATATTTTTTAATCTAGCCATCTTTAACATTTAACATTAACAAGTGGTCAATTGGGTGTTTCTTAGGAAATGACTGATGATGAATTACAATCATATTTATACAATCTGATCAAATCCAGTGTCCTATTGATCAATTACACAGTAAATATGAAATCAATTGATGTCAGAGTCATTGACAGCATAGCCAAATACCAATATCATGCAGAGTTGCAAACTGGTCTATCCAGAAAAAACCCAACACCTCTGCCAAACAAATCACATTACACAGATAGATAGACTACATTGATTTTCTAGTCTTATGAGTTAGGCTGTCTAAAGACATGACAACCTCATTTTTTAATGATGGAAAGAACACAAAATTGTACAAATAGTGAAAAAGGAAAAGATGAGCAGATTGAAGGAAGACTCTGCAGAACATTCACCATAATAAATCAAATAGTCTAAAAGTCCCAACTGCATACTGCAGAGGAACTCTCGTAAACATAAAAATGCCAGCATGCAAACTAAAATAACAGTATTTTTACAAATTCAGGCCAAAGTGTAAGTATCTGTTGATGTGTATGTGGTCCTGACCTTTTTGTGTCCAGCCTTCTGGGATGCCACACGGGCCTTCATGTTGCTGGCGGTGCTGAGCTGCTTCGCCGGCGTGGTGCTCGGCTTGAGCGCCTTCACTAATGGCACCAAGAACAGGAGGGTCCGTACAGGCGGCATTGCCCTGGTCCTGTCAGGTAACACACACAATTACAGGGTGACCTGGTGGTTAGAGAGACTGTCACATTATATAATAAACCCGATTGTACTTCTTCGAGGTAGAATGATTATAAGATTGCAGAGTAATTGCAGTGATATCAACAGTCAGTTCCAACAACATGTTGCTATGGTTGCCATTTTCCCTGCATTGGACTTGTGTGGGACCTTTTTGCAATGGGCTTACAACAGCGGCTGGTCTTAGGTCAGAGGATGCCCAGGGTTTAACTCAAAAAGCTGTGCCATGCTTTGATGGATAACTCTTGTTGAGTGCAATATAGTGCACTTTAAGTATGTGCTGACAAGTTATATAGGAGTTTCTTACATGTATGGACTGCTTTTTTCTTGCTTCTTCCTTGTTTTACTAAGTGGATTTTTTTTTATTTCCTCTCACCCTCCATTCTCAGGTTTTCTTGCTCTGCTGGCTTTGGCAATTTACACTGGAGTGACTGTCACTTTCTTCGGCAAACGCTTCTTGGACTGGCGCTTTTCCTGGTCCTACATCATCGGCTGGGTGGCCATCATTTTGGCTTTTGCAGCAGGTAATTTATTTTGTAAAAATGTTTATTGTGAGTGAACTGAAGGGACTGCATTCATTGTCAGCAGCCTGGATAAGAGTATCCAAAGTATCCAAATTTATTTGGTCTGTAACAAAACCTGTGCATGGATTTCCATACTCTGAAGCGATTAAACACGCACTTTAAGGGGTTGTGCCAGATACTGTATTGCGCATCTGGGATCTATCAAAGATCACACTTTATGTTGTCAGTAACAATTTACTTTATTTCTTCAGTAACAATGATACATAACTAACCCTGATCACCAACTTCCATAGTAACAAAAATGTGTTACAACAATTATTGGTCATAGTGGGATGGATTTTTAAAAAATTAAATTAAAATTTTTAATTAGAATTAAACTATATTATTACATTTGGAGATTACCGTGATGGTTTCTTTCAGGTGTGTTTCAGCTCTGTGCTTACCAGCGGACCACTGCAGAACCTCCTCCTTCAAATAACCCGGACAGCTGAACGAGATGAACACACT
Source organism: Maccullochella peelii (assembly GCA_002120245.1). Classification (NCBI taxonomy): domain Eukaryota; kingdom Metazoa; phylum Chordata; class Actinopteri; order Centrarchiformes; family Percichthyidae; genus Maccullochella; species Maccullochella peelii. The sequence goes on from LKNJ01000409.1 coordinate 449,743, forward strand.
GATTAGCTCGGGTACTGTTGCAATGGATGTCATAGCTGCTTTTGAGTACGTAGAATGGAATAAATAGAAATCACTCCTGTGTGGTTTCACTGCAACTCTGATTCACTGACAACAATTATTTTTTTATCTTGACCCCAACATTAAGAAAACATCTTGCCTTTTTTTGGGGATAATTGGCAGGTCAGCTAATTTGGCACCATATATCACCTAGAATAAACTTTCTCACACTTTATCATATCCTAGACCACCAGACCATACAATCCTAGAAAAACAATCATTTGTTAGGCCACTGATCATATTTTTAATTCTATTTCAAATTTTTTTCTCTAGGTAGAGACAAAACAATGGAAAGTGAGAAACATCATAATACTTCTTTTAATTTCACTGAATTAAATAACACATTAACCATCACTGATTTTTCTAAAACACCAAAGGACTTCCTGTAAAATTCCTTAGGTGGTGTGTGCCTTGGGGTGGGTCCCACTGATGAGAATTAAAATGGCCATTGTAAATGGAGTGTACAACAATGTCTGTATATAGGGGATTCTCCACTAGATGGTGGTCTTATGCCATATACAAGAGGCACAAAACACCACTGGTGTCAGATAAGGCCTGTAAAACCTTACTTGCACTCCGAGTTATCTGGTTTCACTTATTCACCTAACAATGAAAAGTCTGGCTGACTGCTTTTAAAAACCGGTTTAGTCGGCTCTGTTGACTCTGGACTCAACCAACCCATCTACAAGCTCATTTACATGAATAGGGCAGGGTTTGGAACAGATAGCCAATCGTGAAGCACAATCAGCTCAGGAGGAACGGATTTAATTGTAGATTAAGTTTAACTATTGATCCCTCTGGGGAATCTAAGTCATTGATAGAATCTAAGTATATCTCTAGAATAAAAAGAAGCAAGAGAAATGGGTGATAATTTAATAGAGAAGTCCAAAGGCAACTGGACTTGCTGCAGATTGCTTGAAGATGTAGATTTCTTCAGCTCATAAATGAAGAATATTTTTGCATTAGAGGACATTTTGCAGTACAGTTGCCTTTGACTTTGCACTTCTAAATATCCTATGATCTGGATAACAGACTTTTCACAGATGTAATAATTACAATAAAATATCAAAAGCAATAGTGTATGAATTAGAATTAGTATTCACTTTGGTTTAATATATGGCCATTAGATGGAGATAGGGGTGAATGAATGATCATGAATATATTCAACAAAGTCTTGTTGTCCAGATTCGGTCAGATTCGCAGTTTTAATGCTGCCTAAAATCCATGAAATTGAGACATTCAAAACTCTTAACGGGTTTCTGTCAAACCATGTATAATCTGCACTGGAAACACTTTGCAGCAATAGTATTTTTTTGTGTCAACAATTTATTGAATATAAAGATTTTAAGTTGCTTTCTGTATATGTATGACCTCACAAACATTGATGTAAAAGGCAAATGGGTATGTGTTTTGTGAATGTTTACACTTCTTTCGAATTGACCTGTGCCGCTCCTAAAACTAACTTCATCAAGTTCATTTTCCATCCATTTGATCATGTCTTGTGTAGGAACAGTAAGTAACATCAAATACACAAAACATTTACTTCGCAACATTTGATTTATTTTGAACAATAGCAAAGCCATCTCACAGAGACTACTTTGAATTACACAGAATGCAAATAAATATATGTAGGACCATAGTAGAATTAAGGACATTAACAATTGATACAAAATTATTTACAACACTGAATAGTGCAAAACCACACAAATACTGCCCTCATTGAGATTCTTGCATTGAGTCCATTCAAGGACAGTGGATGTGTGTGCTGCCCCCTGGTGGAGGATTATAAGAACAGAGTACTGTATATGGCATGTTGACAAAAACCTTAGCTAAACATAAGAATGTGACCATCTTGAAACAGGATGTAGCAAAAGTAAACCCACTCACTACACCTCGTCAAGAAGAGCTTCCACAACAAGGGTGATGTTAAATTATTAAGATGTGGTGTGGATATGCATTGTGAGGTTAGTTTAAAAAAGGGTCATGAGAGGGGGAAAAGAAAAATCAAGCATTCTGAGAAGCCCAATACAGTTATCAGTTAGCAAAGTCAAGTGAATGTCAATGAAAAGTAGTGTTCTTTCTCAAGGGGACATTTGAGAAACCACCAAAGTCAGGAGAAGATGACAACCTAAAACCATGTGGCAGGCAGTACCCACCACCCCTGAGTGAATACAATTAAAAAAACAAAACAAAAAAAAAGTCTTAGCACCGGCGGATACTACAGAACGCCAGCTTTGCCATTTCTTCTCAATCCAAACACAAAGTCTTGGATTGTGACAGGCACAACACATTTGTTAAAGTGCGCTCGCTCGCTTGAGCTGTTCCTTTCACTCATGTCTGGTTTGTTTTTTTGTTTTTTTCTTCTTATACACATTCTTCCCTACAAACAGCAAGCTCCATTTAAAAACAGCACACAAAGATAAATTACATTTTGCCATGCATAATAACTTCTTGCATATTGAAATTTCTTTTTGGGACCACTTGTTTTGCTGCTGAAAACTTGGACCTTACAGCAAGTGTGGTTGTAAAATACTCCCCTTTGGGTGACAAGAGTGAGAATGCATATACAGTATCAGTCAAGTGTCGATATTGAAGACATACATGAACATTAGAAATGCATTATTGGTGCTACTTTCAATAACCTGAAATTTCTAGAAATACCTCTTGGTCTTCAAGAGGCCTAGAGGTTTGTACTTTGACACAAATGTGTCCTGGTAGACTGCACGTCAACAGACATCTGAACCAGACAGTCAATCTACGTCTCTAAGTCGTAGAAAAGTTGTACACAAAAACACATCGATGCTTCTGAGACAACCTCTTTGTGTCCTATTGTACTAAATATTTGTGCATTGATGATGCATTCATCCAGTTGAGACAGCAGGGAAAAATAACCTCAGACCATTGATCATTAAACGGGTTTAAATCATGCCAAAGATGAGGAAAGTAAAACTGCAATCACTGCTGGTTGGAGAAAGAGAAAGGATAAGACCATCAGGAGAGTATCAAGCCTCCATGGGCTGATCGGATTTTGAGATTTCAGCAATCATCATTTCAACCCACAGCTGATTAGGAAGATAATTCGAGAGAAGTACCCGAAATGTTACTGAATTGACGGACAGATTTGTATATACCGCTGATAAATAGTAGGGTATATAAGAGATAGAAAATCATTTAAAAGTCATCTCCGTGCAGTTATGCAAAAGATGTGCATCTTGTGCATCTTTGGCTATGCACAGTCTCTGGTGTTGAGGTGCAATAACAAGCACTACAGCAGGCTAATGCTGATTGGTATAGCCCTGTTCAGACTGCATGCTCAGGGAGAAGAGTACGTATGTGAAGGACAATGGATAACACAAGTTCACAGATGCAGAGCAGTTTCTGTCAGGAAAGTGACCGTCAACTTGGCTAGTGTGGCACATTGCTAAGTTAGAGCCGTTTGGCTTTGGTTTGAACGACAGACACGCTGCAACCAGGCAGTGAGTGTATGCTTTTTGACTCGGCTCCGTGGGGCCAAGTTGTGGCATGTCCGTTTGTCTACTGCACTAGCAGGAAGTATAGCCCTTCAAGTTAACAAGTTGTCTCTTGTCTCTGAAATTGCACAGGTCGGCCATGTTGGGAGCACAGTCTGAGTACATGAAATTTCTCCCCCGGGATCTTGTGCTGGACGAGGCCAAAATAATCCTCCAGTCATGAATCAACCAATCTCTCCTTCAGTCGCTGAGTGTTATGTGTCTTGGTACCTGAAGACAAGAGGGAACCAGTTGAGAGCAGCATATCAAAAGCAAAACTAAATACACACCTAACAGTACTCAAGTATTCAGTTACTTGGCAGCGAGGCTACACCTATTACAGGAATTCCATTTCCTAATTCCTATTTCTTTGAAAGGGAACAAAGCCAATTATGCAACAGAGTAAACACCACATTGAAAGGCATATCAATGTAGATAATGATTTTCTGCAAACATACCTAACAACAACAACGTAACAGCCATGTATACTTTTTTTCAACATTCCTATTGGCATGAAACCCTCTTAACCTTATT
>LKNJ01000409.1:453847-488308 GCA_002120245.1 Maccullochella peelii
CCCCCCCCCCCCCCCCCCTTCTCTCTTACTAAGCACACAACACTGACCCCTGAGGCAGTAACGTGCAATATGAGGATTGTCTGGGCACAAATATGGCTGAATTTGTCTTTAATGGCACGGTGTAGTTGTGAGGCAGAACTGCTGTACTGGGTAGATATATAATCTCTTTGGCAACCACCGTGTAACGGGTGTTTCTGTAGGTTTATATTCAGAGAAAGAAGGCCTTGAAGAATAAAGACTGAAATTGAAAGAAAAAAAAACTTCCTACCCGCTCTGTAAAGTGAACTCGGGCAATGCCCCTAGGGATGTCAGTTGTTCCTCCAGGGCCACGATACGTAAACCAATATAGCCGGAAGACAGCAGCAGCAGCACAACCCTGTAACATACCAAAAAATAAATAAAATAAATAAAATGACATGTCACATTTATTGCCCTTTTCCTGCCTATTTATTCACTGTGATAAAGGTTAATGATATCAGCTTATAGCAGGTACATGGACAACCACCAACAGCTAAATACTTGATTAACAGCTATATTTTTGTAGTCCATTTAACAGACACTAAAAAGGACTGCATGTCACACTTGCATATCAATGTACTGCCAACTCCACTGCCGTTTACAACCCCTCAAACTGGATGTCTACTTATTTTAAGCAGGTAGCCTTAGGCTTAATTAATGGGTTAAAATACAGTTTAAGGGAATGTTGTACATCCAAAACTGGGTTACAAAAACACAAAAGGTTGGCAAGCTTGGATTTTCTATTACATAATGAGATCCTACAAGATCATCTAGTTTGTTACTACCAGAACAGGTTTCTGAAATTCCTCAGCCTCTCCTTTAAGTAGCGCGACTTCAGTGAGAAGCAGATTCAGATCATCACATAGGAAGATAAGGAATTGGATTAAAGGAAGAAGGGAGGGAGAGGGGAGACGGCAGAACATACTATAGAGAGGAAGTGCTACTCACAAAATCAAATAAATGAAGAGTAGAGTGTTGAGGGTGCTGGCCTCTCTCTGAACCAGCAGGGACTTGGCCTTTTCTGTCACATTCCAAACCCACGATCCACCTGAACCTGGAAAAGGAAATGTAAAGATAGCATGAATATCAAGGTTCTCATGTTGGTAGGTTGTACCTTTATTTTATGGCAAGTTGTTACTTAAGCACAAAATGTTGCATATTTTGTAGATGATCACAGGGAGTGAGATGCAAAATGAAGCAATGAGCAAAACAATTCTCTCAATATCAGTAAAACCATCATGATTAAAAAGGAAATAATGGGTTTCTCTGTGACTATGCAAGGTTTCAAACAGACATCTTCTAACCAACACCTTCTACATATATGTTTGCTAGCATCTGTCCATCTGGGGATCAAACACAAGCCATTTTTTACTACAGGCCCCTAACATGCCTAAAATGATGGACAGTCGTCTAATCTAACAGCCACTAAATAAACTAGACAATCACAGTCAAGAGTTTTCCAGGACTTAGCTGGTAACTAATGTTAAATGGCATATGGTGTATGTGTGTGTGTCTTACCTGACACCGACAGCTCCTCTGAGGACGAGCTATCACTCTGCTGTATGTGTAGGCTTCTGAAAGCTGAGCCATTCCGATTAGGCACTGCCTCTGAAGAGGGAAGAGAGGGAGGAAAAGAAAATCAATGTTAGCCTGCTATTAGACCTTGCAGTTTGCATGTCAACTGGCTAGAACTGAAATGAGATAACGGCACCAAAACAAACTTTTTGTCCATCAACACCTGGCTGTTGTCAGCTGAGGATTACCATTATTATCTTGCAAAAACAAATTGTTGCAGACACTACATTGCACCAGGGTAAGTTAAAAATATTGTTTAGATTTCTCCATCACACATGATGAGTCTATGTACAGGTAACATTTGTTATATTAACTAGGTTTGCTGTTTAGTATGTTAACACAATGTAAAGGATTAACAACTGGTGTTGACATCTCACCTCTGTGTGGTCTGTGCAGAGGCTGCTCCTGTAAAGACTGTGACTCAGAGCCATCAAATTGGTCAAAGCTGTCATCCAGACTGGACTGGCTGGAGTTCTGTTGAGATAAGAGAGCAAAGAATACCATCACAAACTGGTCTATCCTATAGTTCAGCCATATCCACAATTCTGTGCTCCTAGATATTTGAAAATAGGGACATTGTGTGCTCCTTGAAAAAAAAAAAAAAAGTGTGTTTGAGCCCTATGGCAATAATGTGAGACATTTTAAATTTTGCAATATAAAGAAAAGGTCTCTTACCACAAGTTTGCTCTTATCAAAGCTGTTCTCAGCTGAGGAGAAGACAGGGCTACTATTTGTGCTGCCATCCTGTAACAGAGAGAAATGTTTAGATTTTACATATTAAAAAAAATGTACTTTTGAAAAATAATTTTCATTTGATAGTCTTATGAGGTTAGTTCTGACAAATGGATTTGGTCTGCATCAAATCTGCTATCTGCATGTTCTGACTCAAGTCAGTTAGTCAAAATATAAATAAACTAAATGTTTAGAAATATGCAACAAGGTTACAATAGCAGGGTTGCTGCCCGCTTTCCATTGTAAAATTCAACAGATTTCCAGAACTCAATTTCTGACTAAAATTGAGTCTGTGAAAGTATTGTTATAATGTACATTTGCTCATTACAGTCACAGTTAAAGACAATGAAGCAATGTAATTTTCTGTTTTATTGTAATGCAAAACAATTGTGTCATATAGGATCAATAGGACCTACAAAGTGTTAGTTGCATCGCTTACTACTGCAGAACTTCTGAAAATCTAAAATCTTAAAGAAAATCTAAAAACTCAACATTTGACCTGAGCAACTCACCTCTATCTGAGGACATACTGAACGCAGCAGCTGAAAACACGATTCTCTGTTCCGCAGCGACACAAACAGGTACTAAACAATGAGGGAATAAAAAATAAAGAGTGGGCATATTAGCCATCTGCTCTGCTGACAAACCTGAACCATAAAATACACTTAGTGATTATATTACATCTAAAGCAGAGTTCAGTGTGGAACATCTCTAGTTATTAAGAGGCCTCATCAAGTGTTTATTAAGATGCTGTTCGGAGCTGGAGGTGAGAAACTGACCTTGTCTCCTTCTGAGGTGCGGATCGACAAGGCGTTGGGTACAAGCAAAGCTGTATTCTGCTTCTTCACTATGTGGATGCAGGAAACTGGAATTACTACCTGTAAGAGCACGCAGACATAAACAGAAAATCAGGAAAGGTCTGCTTGTGTTTTAGACTAGTGGAACAATGCAGTGAAAAACAAATCACAACAAGAAATAGATTAAAACTGATATATAACATTAACATTATTGATTAAATTAAAAAATATATAATAATAAGAAACATTAGGAGAGAAGGAAGCTAGGGCAGAGCTGCAGCCTACCTTAGTGTCCTTGAGCAGAACTGAGGAGTAGAAACAGGCATGGGTGTCAGTGACGTACAGCCGACCATGGTAGGGCACTTCCTTCTGCAGGGCACAGATGTATGCTGGGAAAGGAGCACAAACAATTTAAGTTTTAGGTGATTCATTCATTCAGTCATTCATTCTCCCTTTCATTTTTGTTAACCTACCATGTATCAAGTCTTCACTCTTGGGAATGTCTGGAAATAACTTGTGGAATGTCTTGTTGTGCTTTATGAAACTCTACAAGAGAAAAGAAAAACATTTTTAAGTAAAAATGAAGACACTCTACACCCATTCACCAAACAACATTAATAATATGGTGCACTAAAAGTACCACAAATATCTGTACTCCCACCTGACAACTATAATAATTTATTTCTTCAAATGTTTAAATTAAAAGTTATGGTGGACTTACGCTTTGTGTGCCAGTGCCCTCCGTCCTCTCAAAGCCTCTGCTGTCAACATCGAATGTCTCAGACCTGCAGCAACAAAGAGCACAGCGGTTAAATTTAAAAAGGAAGTCTGTGGTTTCAGCAGGTTCAAGTTAATGTAAGATAACAGACACCATGACTGCACATTAACGCTATGGAGGATAATATGCATTTTCATCACAACTCTCTTTAACCCCCTCCAAGTTGCCAAAGAAACCCGCTACAGTTGTTAAATAGGATAAAGTTTCATTAGCATGAGAAAGCAGGTGAATGTTAAAAAAGTAAAGGCCATCAGAATTGAAGACGTTCTGTACAATGTGCCAGTCAGAGATCTGGTGTCAACATAAGTACAAATAATTTCTGTACAATTTTAGTCCATAAAGTGACTAAAGCATCATAGAACTTCGATGCCTGATCCTTAAATGGTAAACAAGATGGAGTTACTGTGGAGTCCAAAATTAATCTAAGGTATGATTTTAACTGAAAATGTAACACACCCAAAACAAAATGACAACAACATCAATATGTTGATGAGGATGAGTATTTGATGATAAAATAATTTCATGTAAAATAGAATGGTTTCATATTTGTTTTGTAATTAGGTATTCTCTGACATTGGGAGGCCAAAACTGCAAAAGTAATGTACGAGAGTGTTCATGTGCCCACTCTAAAATTCCAGTTTTGGTTTTAATAGGCCTATTCCTTGATTGAACTTTGGTTAGTGTTGATGTTCCTCATTATGAAGTGATACATGTTGACAGTGGCTGGATAATCACACTGTCACGTAGGCAGCAGTAGGGATGAAGATTGCTCTTCACACCAACAAATATCAAAAGTCTACACCAAACATTTTAATCATGTGAGAAACAACTGCACAGTCAGTCAGTCTACAACGTCTGTGCAGTCATGTGTGTGACACAACTGAATAGCAGCTGAGAGTTAGGTCGGGTCTTGTGATACATGTTCAGAATAGCTGTGAGTCTCCACTACATCCAATGTGTGATTTGATACATTTCAAGACTGAGAAATTATATTTTCCCCACATCTAATAAGCATTTAAGAGTCTACAAGGTGAATCACTTACATTTCAGTTTTAAAAATGGAACTAAGTGTGAAAGTAAGACCATATTGGCCTATCAGAATATAGATCTGTGTTTTACATAAAAGTGGCTCATCATGAATCTGCAAAAATTTTAGCATCTCTGTGTGTGCATGTAAAGGATCATATTTAAAAGTATTTAAGACCTTAAATGCTTTATTTTTAGATACTTTTAGATTTTACTTTTACAGACATCTTATGGCATTTTGTATAATTCTCACTCTTTCCCCATCAGTCTTACCCGACGGCTACTTGTCTGGTGAGGATTTTGTGCTGTTGCTGGATCTCGAGCTGGGCCGCCTCCAAGCTCAAGGCTTTCCTGGACTCTGCCTTCTTGATGCTGCCATTGCTTAAGCTGCTCCTGCTTTTCTTCACTTTGGCTGACAGCCCGCCACCACTGCTCTCTACTGGGTAGCTGCTTGATATGGGGGAAAAAAAAACAAATTTAGCAACATGTAAAATATTGTGTAACAATAATTTTCATGTGCACATACAATTGGAAGACTTACAGCAAGGACATTACATAACACAGCACAATTATTTGTATTTTCACAGCCAAAAAACCCACTGATGAAACTCTTCACCTCTGGAGATTGTGACAAGATGCCTGTTACAATCTCCTGTACTCTACAGAGTGTCATCAACTAGCCCCAAAGAACAGTACAGTTAAATACTGCATTTAACAGCACATATCAGGCTTTAGAGTTCTTATAAACTCAATCACTTGGGCTTATCTTTATAATGTGTTGAGAAAGGTTACTTTTCCCCCCCCAAACTGTAAAGTTTTATTTATATGAGTTGCGCCAGCGCCGTACACCTCCTGGCTGCTTCACAAGCTGATCAACATGGACTCCTGCCCTAAAACTGACAAGCCTCTGAAAATATTCCATTTCAATAAACTGTCAAAAACCAAACTGTCCTGTAAAAAGAAGGTCGCAGGATTTACTACAGCCAACATGCTCTTCAAAGGCCATGGCCTGTCCTTGCCCAGGAACAAATGAGCCACAAATTCACTGAAAGAGTAAGGAACCTGCTGAACACTAATGACACAAATCTAATTCTGTAAATTATATCAACAATGACAATACAGGAGAAATATGAGACTACACAAGACAAGCTCAATGAGTGAAGACTCCGTATCGGGTACAAAAAAACCCCTAACAAAACGACTAAAGACAAAACAACAACGAAGAACACCTTACCTGGTCAATTTAAATCTCTTTGATGAACGAAAACTCATATACCTACTGACAGTAGGCATTTCCTTTTCTTACAGAAAAAAACCCCCAAACCAACTCAACGCTATTATCTGGAAGCTACACTCACTGGCCTCATGACATCAAAGCGGAGAAGTAAAAAAAAAAAATGCCTGAAAAAAGATTTTTTATAGTCCTCTTAATGTTCTTAAAGTGTGGTCCAAGAGTTTTAGTCCTAGTTAAGTCAGGGTCCTTCACCACATCCTGCCAGAAGAAAAAAAACACAAACTGTGCAGCGTGAATGTGCTAGTAAGAGGAAGCCACTTTGTGTTGAGAATGGTGTGACACTCCGTAGTGGGTGACGTCAAACTCAACCACTCCCCCAGAGCAACGTACACACACACACACACACACACACACACACACACACACACACACTGGAGCGCAACACAGGCACTGACATGTTTAAGAAAACCTTAAGGCCTATCCCATAAGATCTTCCGCTGACAAACATTATCTAATATCAAAATCCTGTCTTGTTGGGATTTGTTCTGCTGGGGAAAAGCAGGATCAGAGACTTTTTAAAAACAGCTCTGTGTGTGAATGAGAAAGTAAAATACTTGCTCAGACTGGCCCATCTGGCTCAATCCAGGAGTGGTGCATTATCCACGTCTCCCCTCAGGTAATAAACATTACCAAGCAGATAGAAGAACAACACAACCTCAAAAGTCTTCCTTATACTCTTTCAGTATGTTAAAAGAACTTCTTTAAAAGAAGTCAGACATTTGAAAAAAAGTGACACCGACTTTCAAAAACTAGCAGCACAATATTAAAATAAATATTAATTACAGTACGTAGGATCTTGAACTGCTTAAGTGCTGGACATGTAACATTTTTTCAAGCTGGATTCTGGATGAAGGAGTTTGTGCAACTCTCTTGTACCCTGTCAGTAACCTCTGTCTTGTAACTGAACAATTTCTCCATCGTGTCACCTGAGTAATAAAGGTCAGAAAGAAAAAGAAAAACATGAAATGCAGCTTCAGTTGGATGCCTACCCTGTAATTAATCTTAACTGACTATCAAATGGTGACCAGCAACAACTTAACCTCAGTACAAAAAAAAGTAATGTCAGTACAAAAAAAAGAGCTTTAAAAACCATTCAAGAGATGTTTTTCTGTGGATTTTTTACATTCTTGAGTTTCATGAAAGCTTAAGCCTGTTTTTGAATGTTCAGTAATTAACCAAGTTAGGTAAAACCCATTGTGGTAGGTTAATTGTAGCATGTACGTTTCTCTACTCCAGAAACCTAAGGAGGTAACCAACCCTTACACAGATGTCATATGTTCTAAAATATTAATACTATATAATAATATGAATACCCGAAGCAGCTAGTAAACTTTGGAGCAAGTAAGCTACTGTGGCTGGTGTTTAGACAAATTGACTGTGAGAACAATTTCATTATCAGCGCTGCACCGTTGACCAGGTGTTTGTCTGTGTTCAAATATGCTCACCTGACCCATTTCCACTAGGCAGGGGGTTAAAGCGGCAGGGCAATATAGGCAGTATTCAAAGACTACCAACTGTTTGAATTTCTCAACAACTTCCACTCTTTACTCAGGACTAACTGTAACCATTAACAAGGTCACGTTGAAGCTGCTTCCTGTAACACTCGGGAAGCCACCAGCACTTGTTTTAGTAGGATGTATGGATAAAGATTTGCAATTCCCCCCCCCACAGTTTAGAAATTTGAATTCCTTGATAATATTGTCACAGGTAAGTACCTTATTACTCTGATGACAGACAGACCCCAGACTACAGTCGTCTGTACCCTCGTTAACGTCCCGTCTCGGGAGCTTATGTCAATACACACACAGTCTGGCAGTCTGCCACTCAATGCTACTGTGTATGTTTATTGCAGAGGTTCCAGGAAATATTGCCATATAGTCTTTATACTGGCAGGTTGAAACTGTACTGTTTAAAAATATGGACATCAGGCAGAAACCCCCCCCCACAAATCTAAAAGTCTTAGATCTAACAGTGAAGCATTTGTGTTTCTGTGAAAAGTACATGTCATGCCAAGCTTGTCTCAATGGACGAAACAGAGTGAGTTTAATAGCCTATAAAAATGTTCAAGGCCAAAGCCATCAAGCGTGATCAGGTGCGTGACAAAAGCCAGGCAAAAAAAACAACAAAAAAACAACCACCAAAAGGTTACAATGTGGAAAAAACGTTATTAGAAAATGAACTATGTACTGCATAAAAGTGGTGTTTCTAAATGATTACCCCGTATTTACAAAGCAGGAGGCGACCTGCCTGAAATGGATGTGTAATGGCCAGACAGAGGCCTTGACCACTGACCTACTTCCTTGTTGGAGCACTATGTCATACTACCTGACAAAACCAATGTTGGGCTTAGCATGCCTGACATTTCAAACCAAGCATAGGCATATCAAATTCTCTGCAGCAGCTGATTAAAATGGACATGCACAAGTTTATAGGGGCATATTTATTTGTACTCGCTCCAGAGTGCAATTTGCCTCAGGGGGTGGGGGGTGGGACTACAGCACAAACAGCAACCTGTTGTGTGAAACAGAGATTAGTGGCAAACATATTACCGTTAGATTCATTTTTTTATCTGCATTTGTTCCAATACCACCTTAAGAGACCAGACAAATCACTTTATCACACAGCCTCAACGGTCATTAGCTCAGATCTGTAACAACTACAATGTTAGCATGTTTTCCTGGATTTACAAAAGATCTATTGAAAAAACAACAACAACTCAGTTCAACAACAGGGAAACAGGCTGCTCATTTGAAGCAGATATAGAGATGACTGATGGCCACATAACACAACTGCAACTAAAAGGTTTTATAAAGTTAATATTCTGTCCCACAGGTTGGTGGAAAAAAGCATGCAGCCAGCCTTAGTTTTAAAGTAAGGAAAAAATATAGACAAACCATTAGCCTACATTTACTCAATGTTGCTCAAGTCAGCCCTGCCTTATCTAAGACAGTTTGAGAAGTACTAGCTGGGATCAGAAACCGGATATGTTCGCTCGCCTTACCTTCCCAGATCCTCAGAGCAATGAGAATCAGCCACAACACCCTGCTGGTTCAACGAGCCTTTCCCTCTATCCATGACCAACAGAGTTTCCCCTCCACGTTTTCCACAATCTCTAAATGCTTGTAGCCACTACTGGTCAAGGCAGCCAAATGACGGGAATATGGCAGACAAATCGAAAGGGTGTAAAGATCAGTTTTAGAGTTTAACGTGAAGATAGTGCCAGAAACACACAGCAGGAAAGAGGTGAGAAAGAGGAGGGCGAAAAGAGTAGCCTAACAAAAAAGACTGGTTGGAGTTCAAGCCTGAAATGCCCTCCCAAGCTTTGTCCTTTCTGGGGCTGTGTTTTCGTGGATAGCTATAACAGTAGGGGGTAAATGGTGGAAATCTGGGGGGTGAGAGAAACATTGCCAGTCTATTCGCAGTTTAGAAGGCCTAACAGCAACATTCAATGGCCTGTTTTCAATAACAACAAGGTGAATGATGAGATGGCTTTAAAAGCAGCCCACGCAATGTGCATGACAATAGTTAGTTCATACTCTTTGTGGATAATGTAAATGGGGCCATCATGCACGAGAATATTTGTGTTTGACTGGAGGGAAAAATGGAGAAAAGCTCAGAATATATGATGAGGAAACAGGCAATAGATTAATTTAGTGTACTGTAAATGTAGCAGACACTTGTTTCATTCACAAACCTCAGCTGACAGCCACTTTTCATCAATAGTCTATTTCTATGCCTATGACATCACCATCCAGGGAACTCAGACAGATAAAGTCCAACTGCACTCGTGACATCAGCCCAAATTTGGCCACCATATATCACTCCCTACCTCTTCTGTCTAACCACCACGTTTTCACTGTAAACCTCCTGCTGTCGAGCTGCAGGATAAACGCTGTAAGACGGCTGTACTAAATAGATTTTGCCATTATCAAAATGGCACAGGTTTGACCCCTGCTACAGCCATGTTGCCTCTCGGACTTCTTGAGTTTGAAACTGAACCTCCTGCTTGCTCCCCGACAGACTACACATTTGTCCTGTGTACCAACAATATAACCTGTCAATGTTGGAGTGCAGGCTATCCATTGATGGAAAAAGTTCAACGTGGCCATGGGTCACTATTTAATCATTAACCCTGCGACCCTTGATTGTACAAAGTCACTTGCTAAATCTCTTTACAGATAGTGCAAACATTCCACAACATATAGCTTACACAACAGCCATCTTAAAAGCTGCATAATAGTGCCACCTAGACAGCAGGAGATCTCCCAAAAATCAAATGAATTTCTTACTTCAGTTCATCCTGGTGACATTTAAGCAGGGAAAGGGTGTCCAATAGGTCCTTTTTTTGGGCCAGGTCAGTTAGATAATCACTGAATACAATGTGAACAGAGGACTTATCTGCATCAAAATGCTGCCAAGTGGACAAAAGGGGATACTTATTCATTCACCTTATATAATCAATTCCACATACCCTGGCTGTGTACATGCTGTATGAGCTTTTCCATAAGCAATTCCACCTTGTTTGTCACTCTTCACTTTATCTACAGATAAGCCTTGCACAATGCTTGAGAGGAGGTGCAAAGGCACTTCTCACGATAGCCACGGTCATCTTTGTTCCCGAAAAAGCACTCATACTTAAAATACTCTTCGTATCATCAAATTGGTAGGGAACTAACTTCCCCACGTGGGTATTAACATGCAAAAATTGTTACGGGCAGTTTGATGGAATACTTTTGTTGTGTTATAAACTTTAGTCAACTTAATTGTCGCTGTGGTATGTTGTGGTGACAGTCTAAAGATACTGAATTGCTCAAATTAAAATACATGTGTACAAGGCTGACATTTGCCCTTTTATGGATATAAAACATGGCAGGAAATGCCTCTATTTATTCAATTATCAGTTTTTTTAATTCTTTTTTTTTTTTATTAATCAGCAAGTTATATATATTAAATATACACAGTGCTTATATACAATGAATATATTTCATTATATAACTTCACTGGAAACTAGCTTTGATTTCTCCAGCACAGGACATTCCAGCTAGCAAAAGAAGTCCTCTGGGTATAGAGTAATGATGCTTTCATTTGCTGTCCCGAGATGAAACAGATGATCCCCGGAGCCTTGCTGCAGACGTCAGCTTGTCTCCAGTGCTAGTGCCCTTAAGACAAAATTACTTCTGTATAGAATGCTTATGCCAAAGCTTTCCCACAGTCAATATTACTGCTGTAAAAACTTCAGCCCTACGTTCACATGTGACTGGGGCTGACAACAGTCTTACGTCAATGTAATCTCTATGAGATCAGCTGAGAATTCACAGAACCATATAGTGTGAGAGCACCATCTTCTGGAGAGCACTGGATAATTTTTGTCATGTGAACTGCTGATTCCCCATCATCCAATCAAAACCAGTTTAGTTCAAAGCAAAACAACATTGTTGCAGCTGTGCTTTCTTGAGCCAAATAGGAGAGTTAAGATGTTGAGACCACTGACTTCAAAACCAACCATGCAGCACAGTATCTGAGAGTCCTAATATGCATCATATAGTTTTAGCACAGTGTGCCACAACAATTAAAACTAATTTCACTGTTCAGCAGAGTTTAAATTTGGCCTACAACTAAGTTTGATTCATAAGCAGAAACTAACAAATAATTGCCAAAATGAGAAAATTTAAGACAACCCAAAATATTATTCTGGGTTGGACTGAAAGGGATTATGTGTCTGTGCATGTGTGTGAGCTTCAATAGAGCAGTCAGGAGGGGAAGGGAAGCAAGCCAGTGGCCATGGCAAAATAACATGCACTCTGTGGCGCTCCGCCAGGGCTCAGTCTGCAGGAAAACTGAGTGTGTGTGTGTGCCAAGTGGAACAGAGAGTGTGTCTGTGTGCATGTGTTACAGAATAAGTGTGTGTGTGAGTGGGAAGTCATGTGGCCTTGTGCAGGCAGCATCTCCCTCCACTTCCTCTGTGCTAAATGGGCACAGAGACAGAGAGGGTCTTTCTTCAAGGCGAAAGTGTGTGGTGGTGGCTGGAAAATCCCACCTGACTTTAAAATTGTTAAAAGCAAAAGTAGGCCACTCTACTGTATACAACGGGGGCTTGGATTTAATTTACAGTAAATTTTTGTTGATCTCAGCTCCTCAGAACAGGAGGTTGTCTGGGCGAACTGTCATTCAAAATTACATATAAAAACACGTGCCAAAGCCATTTTGAGTGCAAAATGAATTGCACATTCACCTGGTACAAGCCAGTTTACGGCTGGAATACCATCCATCCATCTTAAAAATTCAAAATATCTTGAATAACATAGAGTAGGAGCATTCATCTATGTATCATGGAGGACAAAGTGTATGCATGTATTTCACTGATAGAAACTCCCTGCTGAACTCCTCCTGCCCATGAGTATACTTCTGAGTCAATAAATATTCATGTCAATTCAATTGACAATTCAATTCATCTAATAATTCAGATATCACAGGTCTGCATAAATTAGGTTTTACCCTTTTTCTCCAATTGTGTATCCACAGTGAGTTTTACTGTGCTAGGAAAGTACAAAAAATCCATGGCATTCTTCACGTGAAAGAAAAAAAAAAAAAAGGCTAATGCATTGTATGGATGGCAGAAACAAAGTGCACTGCAGTGGCAGAGATAGAGTCTCCCGAGGGTGAAACTTTTCTCTGGATTGCGTTTCTTTTTGGGCTGTTTTTCCTACAGATACTACAGCCTTCACTGAGCTTACCTTGACACAGTGATGCCAAGGCAGTGTTCCCACTTTCCAAAAGGTATTGGTTTATCTTGAAATCAAGATAGTATTTTTTTAAAAAGCTGACTTGCACAGTCTATTATGACTAAAGAAAGGACAGTCTGTCAGCAAAGTACCATACCAAAATGTTATCCTGCTATTCAAAAGCAGAACAGAACACTGACAAGCTTCAACTCACACTTAAGATAAGTTTGTATAAAGCCTCACATGTCTGAAATTAGACTGACCTATGGCAACTACTTTTGGTTGAATTCACCAGGCTACTGTGACTACCAAAATGTGAAAGCAGCCAAGAAGAATATAGCCTTTTTGGCCCTGTGACAAGGGCAGAGGAGTGGTCATTAGCACTAGCCTGACAGAGGCAAGACATAATAGCTTAACTGTGACCAGCTGGTTAGTACAAAACCCTTCATTTAGCAATAAACAGTCCTGCAGATGTGGTTTTCATCCTCTAACTTGGGCTTTTCCTCTACGTCTGCAGCACATCTCATAATTTAGACCTACACTGTCTTCACTACCCACAGCAGCAAGGAAGCTCTGTCCTGGGAACATCTTCCTGGAGCCAACAGAACGCCTGCAAAGCTGCCCCACCCAGCCTATTCCAGGCTCCTCCATCTCAACAAGCTTTGCAGCTATACCAGGTTCTTCCCTATTGAAATAAGGCTATTCATATTTTGCCATTGTGTGTGCATTACAACCCTGTATGCAGAGCGACCAACAATGAGCTAGCAAGTAGGTGTTCAGTGTTAAGGAGTGTGGTGCATTTGCTGTCTTGAACTACTTGGCATTTTCACCTTCATAAGTATATATTAAAAAAACAGACTACATGGTCAGAGGCTCACTGAGGCCTGACACTGCCACAACATTCGTGCGTGCATGCGATATACAGACACAGACAATCACCCCACATACCACACTACAGACACATCATAGCTATGCTGATAAACAGAAGGCCAAGTCTGATTGGTAGGGCTCTTGTACTTGTTCAGCAAATGGCTATCTATGGGGAGGAAAGTGAAAGGCAAAGCTCAGAGGACAAGGAGTACAAACAGTGAGAAACAGGGGGCATTTATATAACACCATGTACCACCTGTGGTCAGCTCATGGAAGCTAAAAATAGGCTTTTCTGAGAAAGCATAGGCTTGCTTATCCCATGTGTGACAAGCGTGTGCTCCCTGGGGGTAGATGGAAACACAATATATGGGTGCATGCTTAAAAGAGTGTGCATAAATGCGCCTCTGCAAGGTTGGTTGGATCATCCATGATCATGATGGAAGGACAATAAGTGATGGCAATCTGACCCACATAGGCCAGAGGATGAAGTCATGACTTCCGAGCAGGAGGCACTGGTGACATTAAGAACCCACAGGACCTGGACTAGCTTTCCTTAATGTCACTTTACCACTTTAATGCTGTTTATTTATGCTGCCTGGAATAGTTTAGCCAGCTACTACACACAAACAACAACAACACACTTTATATGTGGGTCACTGTGTTCTTTTAAAAGGTTCAATGACAAAACAAGCAAAAGATTACAAATGAAACCCCTGCACTGTGTCTGTACAAACACTTCAGAGAAAAGCTTGTCATTAAACTGGACTTGACGATCATAAACCCTGAAAGTATGTCCCAATAATATTTCCCAGATAAATTGCCATCATTCTGCTAACAAGTAATTATATTTTACCACTGAAAAGCATTTCACTCAGGGTTATCCCAGGGTTTAAGCATGCTATATCAACGATGTCAGGTACGTAGGTCATCAACAGCTCAATCAACGATTTAACGTTAATCTTATGCTAAAACACAGTGTAGATTATCCACTATTGGTTGTGTTAATGTACACTAATATTGAAAAGATGCTCGCAACAGCCACCGCGTACAACTACCAACTGCTTTTTAATTCAGAGACCAACACATACTTTTTTATTTACAGTGTCAGTGAGTGTAACGTTAACTGATTGAGTCACTGTAACGTTAGCTCAAGTTCATTTAAATCACACATCTTCAGCCAGGCGAATGGCTAGCCTGCTAGCATTATCTACCCACTGACTGAAAGATGTATGCTCCCCTTACGTACATTTCAGTTAAAAACAATTCTTAAAACATATATTTACTGGTATTGTGTTAAATAGTACATTGAGATAAAACTATTCAATCGTATCGGGCAGGTTGTTGTCATCACAGAAATGCTAACCGTTAGCATCCATCCTGTTGATGTTGCTCACCGGCAGATAGCGGATCAGCTAGCCACATTCATTTCGCTCACCTCTCTTTCATGAAGTGCTTGATTCTGACTATGGCCTTCTCGTCGATCTTCCTGAGGAAGGTTTTCAATCTCTCCCTCTTGTTTTCAAGCATTCTTCCCTCAGCCAGTGGTCGTCGGTTCGAGCAGAAACGACGCTCCACGCCAAACTCCACCGTTCTAGTTTGGCTTCTGCTTTTTTTTTTTTTTTTTCTCACTTCATCTACGGCTGATTAAGATAATGACCTTAAATCGGACCAAGTCAGCCGACCAATCAGCGTTGGGAAAAACGGTCATGTCAGACCGGTTAATCCAATCAGAACTAGGTAGTTGGCTTGAACCGACCGCCCATTACCTTATATGGTAGTCGGGGGTGTCCCTTTCTTGAGACCTATAAAAGGGAAGGTCGGCGTTACTATTGTGCTGGTGTGGTCAGTTTAATCAATAATTCACATGTGGATTTAACATTTCACGTGTGAACAACATGGGGAATACACATTGTGGTTTAATAACAGTGTTTCATGTGCCACATCACACTTACAGTAATCTTACAGAGAAAATGACTGTTCTGGTACACCAGGGTGGGACAGTAGCTAGTACTCTTTTATATACTGCTTTACATCCACAAACAGAAAGCTGAACTTCATGGTATGAGGGTAAACCTATAGGCTACTCCAAATATAATGCTATACCATAATATTATTAATTGTAACAGAAAATAGCACACATGTTCATACCTGAATAAGGTATGCTGCTATTGTCAGTTATCTTTCATAAATAACATTTAGGCTTTTAAACCACAATAATATTCCTTTAAAAAGAGCAGTTATTTTGGTTTGATGAACTACAAAATCTGGCAGCACCTGGAGTTAAAAAGTGAAATGAGTTTAATCTAATAATTCATAAAGAGCCAGGAAACCAATGAGCATTTATTCATGTTCTTGTGAAGGGAAGTGGAGGCTAGCAACCCAGAAGGCTAGTCAATTACTCAGTTGGTGGCTTTTATTCTAATGCGTAAGTATGAAACACTTCATTTAGCCCAGCATTGTGCATGCAGCTAATGAAGGGCCTGGTCCCTCACCTCCCCCCTTACTGAAGAAAAAGGCAACAACTGCAGCGACAAATGGCAAAGTCACATAGGCTACCTACTGTACAATCAGCAGACCAAGGCCAAAGTTTAAATTGTCAACTAAGTCACACTGTCGTCACACTGGATGACTGAGTGTGTTACATGACTACTGTATGTGTTAAAAATGGAATATGCTCCAGAAGGGTGGTGTATCTTTTTATGTTAAAAGCCTGAGTTTGAGCTACCTGTTACTGTAATTATTTGAAGTGTCTTTGAGAAAGTTGTGTGAGGGTTGTCTGTAGCTGACCCTGAACCTTGACCTCCATGTGAGGAGGCCCCCCTTATAAAAAGTAAAAATACATAACATAGATCATTGGTAGTAGAGAAATATGTTCTGTTTTGGTCATTTCTATGGCTGAAATTCACATTGAGATTTACAAGTTTCTATATTGGCTGACAACATTTTACAACCTTGGGTATATGAAAACCTTTCAGAAACAGCTAAACTCACAGACTGTCAAGCTGAAAAGTTGCTTCTCTCAGTTCCTCTAATGTTTGTACTATGAATATTCATGTTTTTTAACGGTGATATTTTAGAAATTATATTTTTATGGAGAGTGACTATATTAGTCATGTCATTGATACGTCACATCATGACAAATCAGTGAGTTACCATACAGCTTTCTCAAGAGTATTTCACCACTCTATTGATAGAGCCCTTGAACACACAAAAAAAGAAAACCAATCATAATAAGGTAGCAGTTTTGAGAAATGCGCACAAATCTTAGCATTGAAAGCTTTTTTTTCTCTCCAGGCAGCCCAGGCGCCGCCACGCCACCAGGAACAGAAGAGGCAGTGTACTGCCACATGACACAGCAAACACACCACCCTCACACAATCTGGCCTACACCAGCCAGCCCCGATCTTCCCTTCCGTCTCCTCAGCCAGGAAACAAAGCAGATAGAGAGGAGGAAATCACACTTCATAAGGAAGTAGTCTATGTAATGCAGTGAGGGGGTGTTGATGCAGCGTAGGCAATAACAGGCTTTTCTCTGTTGATTCATCAGTGTGACAGTTGGATTAAGAATTGGGCAAAGTGGGGAACTACACAACGACTCACAAAAACCCCAGCTTCACGGAGCGTGAGTTGGTTTGAGGTAATTTGATTAATGCCAAATTTGTTTGGGAATATGAAACATGCACAGTATCATGACCTTCAGACCCTGTAGAGAGGCACTGTGTGTCAGTGAGACATAAAATTGACGTGAAATTCACATTCAGGATAGTAGACCATCACTGCTGAATGAAAACTGTATTTTCCAAATGTAAAAAACCATACCAGAACAAATATGTTTATTTGTCACAGTAAATGCTTTTAGTTCACACATTTTGCTAATATTAACAGTCCGAGTCATGAAGCTTGAATTACTCACCCTTGATCAATATTTGTAAATGACGTCAACATTATTTACAAAAAAACACACCTCTTTTCAGAGCCAGTGAGCTGAGAGTAACGTAAGAAGCATAAGCATGTTTAAAATATGCTTTTGCAAACAATATAATTTTTTTATGGCTCTTATTACTTTCTTTTGTGCTTCTCTATATTACATAATCACTGCAGAGTCAGGAAGCTTTGGCAGGCTGTTTTTTTTTTATCTTGCATGTTTCATTATGTTATTGTAAAGTTTCATTTTTACATGCATTAATCCCTACAGACTAGACTTTGTCTTTTCGGTTATCTCCAAAGCATTTGCATTAACCTATACTGACTCAGTAGCTGCAAATGACATAAGAAAAAGAGTATAACTTTTGAAAAGTATTGTTATAAGAGTGTAAACAAACTCAATTTCAAATATTTCAGAATATGAGACAACTGTGAGCTAAATAAATGTTTGCCAGTCCCAGAGCCTGTGAACAATGATGACCTTTATGTTAAGATCTTGGTGGGTGGATGTTCTTCCGAAGTGGGAAACAGCCACTTTGGAAATTAACAACATTAAATAAAGGTCCTCTCCTGTTCAGTAAATCTGATGATAAATGAGTTTCAACAAACTATTTGTACTTGTACTGCCAGTTACACATCTGGGAAATCAGAGCTGTCAGTCTGTTATTTCTGATGTTTCAAAAGGAATGTTTTGCCAGAGATATCCTTATTATCAGCTGCAGGAGTAAACACTGACCTTGGGAGGCTAGCAACACCTTGGCCTGGAAAAACAAGGCTATGACGCACAGACAGCTGCAGCCATGCACGTTAGAGCACAGGTGTGTAGGAATGCTTACGAAGCAGGATAAAAACAAAGTATATCACAGGCTGTACAAAGATGGAATGTAAATTTTTGTGGTATTCATGTCAAAAATAATTTTCTATTTCCAAACAAAGCCCAATATAGGGTAGTATTACTCAGAACTATACATCATGTCAGAAATAAAATGTTTCTCTGAGAAATCAACAAGATGTAAACATGTATTAAACAGTAAAGCTTTATGTTATGGCAGCATAAATTGCCAATTGACTGCCATCCAAATAGAAAGGATTTTTAACTTGAGGCATTTAAATCAGTAACTATTTGAGCATCTCAAACCCTCTTTAAGTACACACCATACATACCTGTACTGGAAAGAATCTTTGTCTGAAGAGAATTACAATGGGATCACGATGCTGGTGATGCATTCCCAGCAGATTTTTATGGAATTTCCAGATCCAGAAAGAGAGATACATAGCTGTTTGTGTCCTGACAGCAAGCTTCCTTGATTTGCACATGAGTAATGCATCACATGGCATAAAGTGCGACAAATAAAACTGTTGAGGCTAACAGATCATCATGGTGTAACAAAATGGGAATGTGTTGATCAAATCATGGCTTTCTGTCAAGGTGGAAATCCCCTTAGCTATCTTTTATCTGTTTCAATCAGATATGGAACATAGGGAAAATGTGTGTCTCATCATACATTATCGAGTACCACAGCAGTTTTTCCATTATTTGTCACTAGTATATTTGGTATTTTGTTCTTAGTCAAGATATTACAGAATTTCACAAAAGGGATGTTTCCTTTCATAATTAGGGCACAAAGGCTCAAATTTAATTTAGGATACTGAGTGACTTATGTGACTTTTTTAAATTGCATCTTTTCTATTGTATTTACAACACATGTAGGGCTTTTTTTCAAAATAGATATGAGGAAGATATAAAATATATTGTATATGATTGGTCCTAGAAGTTCATTAATAAGATATCTTGTATTATTTATTACCATTTTAAGGGCTTTTCTGTCATGTGTACACACATTTTGCTACAGTGAGGTATGAAACTGATATTTATAAAACTTGCCAGTATAAGAAGCACCAAATACCTGCTTCAATTAAACATCTGTTTATCGACTTTAACTGTCATCTTCTGTATCTGTGGGGTCAAAAAGGTCAGTGCATCACCAAGGATTCACCCCAGCAACAGTTTATTTCATTCAATGAGCCCAGTGAAGGGGGGGCTACCCAATGATATCATCTTACCTGTAACACTGGGACATTGTATGTGGCCATCTTACGAGCAGCCCACTTTGGAAATCATTTTGCAGATATGTGTGCATTTTCACACTTCATAGGGATGTTCACACATTCAGGGTCATGTGTGTGCAATATGTCTCGCAGCCAGACTGATATGGGGGATTAGGGTCTTAACTGTATATGATGTATATGAAGAAACCTTTACCTGATGTGTTTTGTTTGTGTTATCTATGCGTGAGCTGCCAGAGGCTCAGGTGTAACACATTCAATCCTCAACCCAAAGGGTGTTGGGTTTCTACCCGGCAGGGTCTGGCTGGCCTTCCAGCTACTGTTACCAGGCTACTCTCATCACTAATTCATCTGCGCTCTTCACCCCAAAGCTCTGGGTGGCTGGTTGGTTGGGTGGTTTGGTCGGTTAAGCGGGGGGAAGGACAGAGTTTCTCTCTTTGCCAGAGCAGTGCACCACCAGGTCTCCCAGAAGAGGACCATACCTGAGCTGGTGCCAGATGCAGAACGGGGAGGCTATGAGCCCGCAGGACTCCAAGGCAGCAGCGGCAGAGGCCATGGAGGAGCCGAAGACCCAGAACCAGAGTCAGAATCAGGGGTGTATGGAGCCCACAGCGCCTCCGCTTCCTCCTCCTTCACCACCACCACCAGGGCCAGAATACCCAAGACCAAGGCTCATCTTCCACACGCAGCTGGCTCATGGGAGTCCCACAGGCCGCATCCATGGATTCACCAACGTCAAGGAGCTGTACGCCAAAATTGCTGAAGTGTTCACCATCTCTCCCTCAGAGGTACAAAACAAACCCAACTATTAATGTAAACATGATTAGGCTAATTAGTTGCATTTCCTGTTTTGTGGAAAATGATCAAGTAAAAAAATGGTTTTATTCCTTTCTTGCATTTTTTGGTCTGGCATGCCAGCTGCAAGTAGGTGTTAGGTTTCCATTCTAAGCTTTTTTCCATGATGCACTATTGAAGATCATTTGGCCTCACTACTGTATGTCAGACTTTGTACTCGTCTGCGTCTTGACCAGGATCAATAATAGAAACAAATAACCAGATAATGTTATGTAGTCAGTAAACACCACACATATAACATAACAAGTTACAGTAATGGACTTACTGCCAAACAAAACCAGGTAATAAAAATGTTGCTTTGAAAGTTATTCAAATAACAGAATACATAATAGGTGTTCAGTTACATTGATGAAAATATCCTCAAAATTCCAACCTGTTACAGACAATTACTGTATGTATTTTGCCTAATTCATTGGAAATAATCTGATAGATCATTATCAGCACTAAATCCAGCAATGTTTCATTTCAGCTCACACACAAATCAAGGCAAAATGGTAAAATATGCAAGTGAAAACAGCCTTTTTAAAGGGGCACTCCAGTGATTTAGTGGAAAAGCAGCAGAGGCAGAGATAGTCCCTAGCATGGATGAAGCTCCTAAAATTCTGGATCCTACATTTCCCACAATACAAACATTAGAAACCTTTAATTAGACCCTTACTGTCTTTCAAACTCAGTTTGAAACACAGGTTTTCTTTTATCATTTTGTAGTGTCTAAACCAAATCCAAGATAATCTCCTGATGGCATCACAAGGGTGATTTTCTCAGACTTGACAAAGCTGTGTGCGTAAAAATGGTTCCCATTTAAAACACTCCCAGAAGTAACATTACCCTAAATATCTACTCAAATACTGTATCAAGTGTAGCTCAAGCAAGTGACTGAAATGTCTGTGTTTTATTGATATTAAATAGTACATTTAAGGTAATTAGTATTTCCAAAATGGTTATACAACATTATGGGACTAAACAGTTAATTCATAGCACTGTAGGGGATCAAAAGTGTGGTTTGCAGTCAGGTTACAGCAGGCAGCTGCTCACAAGGCCAGAATCCAGAAGAAGTCAAATCACTAAACCTTTAGTAGGATCAGGGCTGGCCAACCCACACTGCAGCCTCATACTGCTCTTGATACTCAACACAACCAAAGGCCACAGGCTGTCTGAGGTAAATACTTTCATGTGGATATCACAGAAAGTCTTATCAATGGCTACACTTAATTTTTGTATTTTAGATTACATTTATCCAGAGCAGATGGAAGTAGATGCAACATGATCAAAGAATGTGTAGGAGGAAATTGATAGTTGAGGAAAGACAGTAGCAAAGTTTTAGGTGTAGGCAACCGATTTTGTGTCTTGTGCATGTTTTGTCTGCAGAAATTGGTTTACTGAACTAAACTGTGGTAAATGACACCTAAAGCATCATTGAGTATATTCACAACTGGTATCATGGTATTTCATAATTGTTAAAACTGCTGTTTGTTGTCTGTGCAGTTCAATATCATGTTACAATGATAAACTGTGAAAATAGATTAACCTCTTTAAATGATTAAGTAAGGATGATGGGCACGTATGCTGCTGTTCTGCAGTGTTCTCCAGTATATTATGGAAACGCACTCTGCAACAGAGCAATAAATATTCAACATTATCTAATACTTATCAGCAGCCTCATAAAGGCCACCATGAAGGCTTTCTCTATCTGTGTATAACTAAGTGTTGGACATAAATGACTGGAGATGAGGGGATATAGACCAATATACATTTCATAGGAGCTAACCTTGATGATCTTCTCAGGCAGCTACCCAGCCATGATTGTGTCAAGTGTGTTGGCCTGTTTCCTTATGTTACACAAGAGTCAATTCCTAAATGCTATGTCTATTTTAGGAAGAAACTGATGTTCATTGACACAGGATATCACACCACATTATATAAGCAAACCTAAATGCCTCAATCATCACTTTTATTCATCTTTTGATATTACATTTTCACTATAAACACTTAGCTGACAATCTTACCCAGAATGACTTACGATGAGTGCAACCGAGGAGTAATCTGATATTGATAGATTCCCCACAGGACATCTTGGTGTCTAGCTGTTTACTCACAGCAAAGAGGTTTTGAGTATCTGTCAGTTGTGTGCAGTCTGCATGGAGTTTGTATGGTCTGTGTGTAACTCTCAGGAGTTCTCTCTAAATTCCTGTGAATCTGTTTGTCTTCCTGTATATGTTAGCCATGTGGTAACTTGGCTTAGCTGTCCAGGGTATACTCTACCAGTTTGTGCTGGGATAATCTCCAGCGATCCTGAAAGAATAAGCAGTTTAGATAACGGTTGGATA
Source organism: Maccullochella peelii (assembly GCA_002120245.1). Taxonomy (NCBI): domain Eukaryota; kingdom Metazoa; phylum Chordata; class Actinopteri; order Centrarchiformes; family Percichthyidae; genus Maccullochella; species Maccullochella peelii. The sequence continues at coordinate 476,833 of LKNJ01000409.1, forward strand.
GGTTACTAATAATAGCAAGCAACACAAGGGTTGGAGTCTTACATTTTTAACAAATACATAACAATAAATTCTTTCAAACCTTCAAACCTTTCAAACCCGTGTCTTCTGTGATACTATCAGTGTAAAGCAGAAGACTAGAATGATTAATAAACAGCCAGAAGGTCTTTTGGGGCTTTTCTGGTCTTGCATGCTTTGTTGTTAAATCAATTACCAAATAATTGAATGGTTTTGTTCCAAAAATCAAATATTTAATTAATAGTTGATTTAATTACCTGTGTAGACCTTGAACTGCAGCCAGACTTCTAGATATAAGACTTTCTATGGGAAATAGTGGGCAATTAGTGGGTGATAGTGAGCAATACAACAGTCTCCTTGACCTGCTGTGGACTGAGCAGCAGCAGCATACAGTTACAGTACAGCTAGATGCCAAGGAAGACCTTGGACTGCAGTCAGACATGCCAAAAGCATTACTATGAGCAATATCTAACAGGAACTGCGAGTGAGATAACAGTTCATGCAGGTTATCTTGAATTTACGTTATGGATTATAAAGTATAAAATTTAACTTCAGGTTTCAGGTTTAGAGTTTGAAGAGTTGTAATCAGAGTCACATGTTTAGCTGGCAATATCAAATGTGCAAATGCAGTTCTTTAGGACACATATGCTCTAATACATGTCTGATGTGAGACAATGTGATCCTGAGATTTTGTCAGATTTGATGACTAGATGTTTTGGAGAAAAGGTCATATTTTTAAGTGTATAAAACTATCAGCTACTTATTATAATTTTTTGACACACTCTTAATTAACCTTTGAAAACAACCATGATTTAAGCAATTAACTCTGAAAACAAACAGAGAAATGTCTTATCTAATAGTCTGTGTGCTGAGATTGTCACTTTTAGATTCAAACATTAATCTTGAAATATACAAAGGCTCTTAAGTTATCACATTCATGGCTCATAACAAAATGGCCACAACAGCTAAATCAAATTGGTGGGCTCTACTGCCCTCTGCTGTTTAATCTCCATACAGCACAGCTAAAGAAATTCTGATGAAGAAAATGAAATACCAGGGAATGCTACAGGATTACCACAGAAACTATAATCACATGTATTGTAAACAGGCAGGAAATTAGGATTAGGATTAGGAATTAGGATTAGGAAATTAGGAAATTAGGAAATTAGAAATGCAGGGTATAGTGTTTCCCTTTTGCATGGGTGTCAAGTTATTAACAGAAACAGTTAACTTTTTGGCCAATTTCCTCCCCTTAGATCCTGTTCTGCACCCTCAACTCGCATAAAGTGGACATGCAGAAGCTACTGGGGGGGCAGATCGGACTGGAAGACTTCATCTTCGCTCACGTCAGAGGGGAGACCAAGGAGGTAGAGGTGACAAAGACAGAAGACGCATTGGGCCTCACTATCACAGACAATGGAGCAGGATATGCTTTCATCAAGGTGAACAAGTTGCAGAGCAAAACAGGACGAAGGACAGCAAACGTAGACTTTTTATTGGCTATAGCTTTGCAAAATTTTGAGTTTCACTGATAGATAGATTTAGATTTAGATAGATTTTTATTTCAAACATGTTAAAAAAATAAGTAAGGAAGCAAAACAAGAATAACCAATAAAATTAACTGCAAAGATACAGCAAATTAACAATAAACAACATAAATAAATATTTAATGTCCGAAAAGGAGTAGGAAGAAGTGAAGACTTATTAAGTGCTACCCCATTGTAGAAGAATAACAAAGACAACCTCAGTGAAATGGCTCAAGAGTCTTCAGTTGGTCAGTCTAACCTTTCAGCCTGGGGCTATGTGTTTAAAAATGTAAACCCTCTTTTGCTAAGAGGCTAGGTTGTTCATAATTTATGTCACATTAAACTGTTAAATAATGATTTAGCTTACATATGCACCACCAAGAAAGTTTTGTAATATTGCTTATTTAGTATGAGTAGATTATCAAGCTTCTGTTTGATTTTTCTATTTCCTAAAATAAATGCTTAAAGTTCTGAAAGCAAGCCCTGTCATCTCAATTTGTAGATTGACCCCAAACTGGGCATCTACATGCATGTGAACAAATTCAATCTGTTTCTTTCAGAGGATAAAGGAAGGCAGCACCATAGACCAGCTGAAGACAGTATGTGTTGGTGACCACATCGAGGCCATCAATGACCAGAGCATTGTAGGGTGTCGACACTATGAGGTGGCTAAGATGCTAAAAGAGCAACCGAGAGGCATACCCTTCACTCTCCGCCTGGTGGGGCCCAAGAAGGCCTTTGGTGAGTGGAAAATGTCTTTTGATGACTGGGCTTCGCTGTCATGTGCAGAACAGATGAAGATTGGGAATTCTATTCATACACTCCTAAATCAGTCAAAATGGTGGTTGAAAGCGAACATAAGATTATCTATAGTTGGGGTTCACCTTGTAGTACATTTCTGCCTTTGGTAGTCAGGTTACTCAGAAAAAAGCTTTACAATGGCTTTCATGTTACATGGCCTGATGCCAAATATCATTAGCCTACATGTGACAAATACTATTTCACATATATCTGGAGTAAGGCACAGCTGTCAAAATACCTTGTATGCCTGTATGTACTGGTGTTACTGCATTAGTTGACACTGGGTCTGTGCACCGATACCATAATGTCAGTATCCATACTTTCCGAATCCTGGACATTTCACAATATAAATCCATTCCTAAATTAAGTATAGAATAAAAACCATCAGGGATCTTGGTACTGTGAACCAAGGAGCATGGGAAAATAAACATTTCTGTTGCTCCTATCATTGCTATTTTAAGCTCTCAGCACACATAGGAAGAGGAGGTGTGTGTTAGTGTGTGTGTGATTCATAAATCTGACAGTTAATATCATTAGCACCAAAAGCTTCCCCCAAGGTATATTTTTTATGATAGGACTGTCCATGTAAGGTGTAGCACCAAAAGCTGATTCCTACAAATCAGGTGGCCTCTGTTGTTGCACAGTTGGGCCCAGTGGTTGATGGATTTCAACATTCCCCGTTACTTTTCCATATCTCATCAGCCAAACAGGAAGAGGAGACAGGGACATTTTAGAGATTACTGGCTATCTGCCAATGAGCCTGGAAAGGTTATTAAACTTAGCAGCTGCAATTAATTGACCAGTATTATGGCAGTGGCTGTTAAGCCTCAGCCCAAAGGATCTTGTGTGACAGTAGCTGCTCTAAAGTGGCTCTGTTAGGATTTGATTTGATTTCAATAATCAAATAAAATAAACTATAAAACAAGATATTCACAGTTTGAAAAAGTGTTAGCTAAACACAGAAACAACATAAATGTTTTTGGTTGTAATTAAATTCAGTTCTTGTTTACAGATTGAGCATGTGATGTTACAGAGAAATTGATTTACTTTGGTTAAAGTTTTTGTCAAAACTCTTTTAATTCAGTTACTGAAATAAGTTTTCATTCTCAATCATGTACAGACAAAATTAAAAAGGCTTTGAGGGATTTTTTATTGGATCACAACCACAGGAGAAACCGAGGCAAGCAAGCCTTTTATAGGAATACAGAAACAACCTGGAAGCACCCTCCACAGACAGGAACACACACTCACACACACACACACACACACACACACACACACACACACACACACACACACACATTTGTACTTCTATGAGGAACCTTTTTGACATAACACCGTCCCTACCCCTTAATCCTAACCTTAAACATCACAACTACAAATAGTACAGGAGCAGACACACATTTATACTGCTATTGTACTTGTGACAATATTGTATGGACTTACAATATGCATTCCTAACCCCAACATTTAACTTTTAACCCCAAAAACCGAGTCCCAAAAATAAACGGGAGAGAGAGAGAGAGAGAGAGAGAGCACATAGTGAGTACATTTTTCATATGCTTTGCAGTCACACAGCAGTCAGTGCCAAATAAACTGTAAATATTTGATCCAAATGTACTTTCCCTGTACTGAACCTGAAAGGCACTTTTCATTTACATTTCAGCCATTTTTCTGCCAGGAATAAAATGGGTAAACAAATTCATTTGGTTACAGTGACTTGCTCATAACCAAGTCACTGACAGGTAACTTGGTTTCTTCCTCTGACTTTTTCTATATTTATTAATGTGTTTATGTCACAGAGTGTAACAAACAGATTGGGTGGTATATTTGGTAGTTAAATGGGTGAACAGTGCGATTGGTCAAATTGTGAATTTTGGAGATGGTGTGGTCCTTCTTTTATTGCTGTGTACAATTTTATGCATGGATTAATGATTGTATGTTTGCTGTGTCACAGTTTTATATATTTTTTTGATCTGCCAGAGTCACATGTTCAAATCAATGCACCTGTGTAGACTCACTACAAATTGGCACACCAGCTGAACTCTATTAACTCTGGTGATCCTGTTTGCCAGCAACAGAGGCATTCCCCATAAGAGGCTTTCTCAAGCACAGGAAAGGAGGTTGTCAAGGGGGAGACCACGGAGAGGGAACATCAGGAAATAGCAGAGCATACCGACGGCACCAAACAGAGCGACGAGGGGGACAACGGGGAGATTGACAGAGACAGATTGATATGGAGATACATGGAACAGCGCCAGAGAAAGGACGGTGCCATATGGGGACCACAAAGAAACCAGGACTGAACTGAAACACTCTCCACGCAGACGCCCCGCTGAAGCAGGCCCTCTGGTGGTGTCCAATCGGAAGTATTGGGAGCATTTTAAAAGATTGGACTGAATAGTGTTTTACAAGATTAGATTGAATTACTGGTATCCCACGCGCCCATTGTCCTCATCATTATTTTATGGGTTTTAAAAAAGGTCATTTATGATTGTGCATGTGTTTTAAATTAAAAATAAATTAATTATTTTTATACTTAGTCTGCTGTTCTTGCTGTGTTGGTGTGGCCGGGAATTTGAACTAAAACAAATATTCTGGTGTTGGTGACTCCTGACTGGTTACGTTGTACCAGCCTCGAGCCCGCGACATTTATATCTCAAGTTACACTGCGAACATATTAGTAATGATGTGAGTTTATTTAATCTTAATATTAGATGACATCACCTAATTTCAGCCTCTTGTTGGTGACCAAAATCTGCTCTTACACAGAACAATTTTTGTGCACTTTGACTTTTTCTCTGGACAGTCTCTTTCACCATGAAGTTGTCCTCCTCCCTTTTCTCTTCCAAGAAATGTTTTACCTGTCAAAAATACAATAAGTGGCTTACTTATTGCATCTGGTTTAGAACATGGAGAGGAAGGAAGGAAGTCTCCTTTTCTAAGTGGATATGGCAGACTGGGGTGGGGTGGATCCATAACCTCACTCATTAGACGGGAAACTAAATCCATAGTCAACGGGCTGACTTCCTGTTAACAATCAGTATCCCTTAGTATATTATCATGCCTACTGATGTTATTGAGAAACAGCTAAATAGTTTACAAAACACTCTCAACTCAAGGTCCACTTACTCGCTCCCTTGTTTTGGAGCTTTCCACTGTATGACTCAGTCTTCATCAGTAAATTGAGTTTGCTTAGTTGTCATGGACCTGTAAATGTTCAAACTCATCCATGTCAACTTAAAAGTTGTTTTTTTTTTCTGTGAACTGCTATGTTCAAGATCAAGAATGGACTGTCAAGCTCAACAGAAGTCTAGCTAAAAAATTGTATACTGTATCAAACCACAACCTGGTTTTGGAAGTAACATCAGCTGGCAGGGTAAATTGTCCTTAGGCATACAGTAGTACTTCTCATTTCATCATACACCAGGCATTACTTATTAAAACATGTTTAGGTTTTAAAACTAGAAGGGTGTCCTCAGGTAAACTGAGGATGAGTAACAGTCTGTCCAGTTAAAAATAGTTGAATGGTTTGTCAGTTGTGAGACAAGAAGTACACATCAGAACAAGGGAACGTGAATTTTAGTGTGTTAAATGTGTTTTTCTCAGGATATATATACTGTGTAGGAAGGGGAATTGGTTACTGGCAGCACAGCAGTTTCTTGGGAAATGATAGAAGAAAAACATTAATTTGATTAATGGTTATCATCCTGCTTGTGTGTTGTTAGACATGATTGGAATGAGGACCAGAGCGCCAAAATCCAATGAGGGAAAGATGGTGAACGGGAGAGAGACACTGCGTCTTCGCTCCAAGGGGACTGCTACAGTTCAGGAAGTGGTGAGTTTCACATGCTCTGCTGAACTTCCTGCTGAAGTAAGATGAGTGACATGTATATACTGTATATGCTCAGCCACACAAAAACACACACAAACACACACAAACACAGAACTGTTATAGATTATTTGAAATTTCTTCTTTTACAGCTGATCAGATCGTTTTTATCTTGTCTTTTTTTTTGATTTGAGGTTTTAGGATGTGCTGAGTCATGTTAAATTCTCATGTGGGACACCAAATGACCTGAACTGTTGACTCCGGTCACACATAAACTAGCAAGAACACGCACACATATTCACACAATATCTGTTGTTCCTTTTCAAACAATGTCTCTCAGCTTTGTTGGAAGTGACCCTACTTCCTACACTTTAATGCAGGATGTTTCACATTACGTTGAACTATGAAATTAATCCACAGACCACATCACTTGGAGAAAGTTTGGAGGCTGACATGGTTCACTGGTTTTTTAAGAAGCGACAAATTTACACTTGACAAGCAAACAGTTAGCACCTACCAGCAATCCTCAGATTTCATTATTTATATAACATTAAGAAAAACAATAGCCCAAGATATTCTTGGCTCTTACATGCTTTGGCATGAGAAAATATGCTCTCACAGAGTTTGTATCACCATATTTAGAGCATGAACACCACTAAATTACATCTCTGTATTTTGCTGTCTGCTCTGCCAGCAGAATGAATTTGAAGAACAGGCTACCAAGAAAGTGGATGACCTGCTAGAGAGCTACATGGGCATCAGAGATCTGGAGCTGGGTAAGACCACCCACATAACAGTTGTGTCCTTAAAATAGACTTTACCTTTGAGTCCATGTTTGGCTGTAAGGAAGCGAGCCTTTGATGAATGGATGTTCACATGCAAACCCAGGAGTCAGTGGTGTTTACTGTGGGCTGTAATAGACTGGCAAACTGTCCATTGTACCTCATTGCCTCTCTGGTATACTGGGATAGACCAGCCCATGGATAGACTACCCCCACAGTCTTGTGGATGGCATTTGCTCAGTTGTCATGGGGATGTCATGCATGTTATTTCATGCTCAACTGAGAATACTCCACCTGCTGGGGAAGACCATAAAAAAGTAGACCTTGAATTAAGATTTTTTTTTTGTCATGGTCAAGAATAAAGCATCATTATTGGGCTCTTTGTATTCATCCCTACTGAAGATTAAGAAGAATTGTAGTTTATTGTGTTGTCAGCACAGGAGACAGGCTTCTCTATACTGAAGGTCCTTCGAAGAATCAGGAATTTGAGTTGGACATGTACTTCTCGTTTTCACTAATATGCGTTTGTCCTTTCCCATATTTCCAAGGCCAATGACCTGACAACGACATTTGACAGTTTAGGCCTCATTTAAAATGGGTTCATTGTTTCTCAATCTGCTCTTCCTCCTGTTGTTTGCTTGGATTTGAGCCATTAAAAATATGTTTGGTAGCATATTTTCATCCAAGTATGGAGGGAGGATGGCCATTTTTATAATTATGGTGAGAAAAGTACTAAAAAAAAAATATGATTTACTCTCATACACAGCTTGTTAAGAGAGACAAGACAAGATTGCTAACAAATGTCTATTGTTGACCTAATACTACAACCTTCAGCTATATATCATGTGTCAATGGGTGATCCAAGCCATTCCTTTTACTCAGATATCTTCAGGCTCATAGAAATCTGGCTAGCATATACATGAATGAGAGCAGATTTAAATAGTCTGACAGTGCATTAAGCTTTGGGATTACATTTAATTTTGCTTGCTGATTTGGTTTGTAATGTATGTGGAGTTTGCATGTTCTCCCCTGTGACCACGTGGGTTCTCTTTGGGTACTCCGGCTTCCTCCCACCATCCAAAGACATGCAGGTTAGGTTAACTGATGATTCTAAATTGCCCGTAGGTGTGACTTTGAGTGTGAATGATTGTCTGTCTCTATGTGTCAGCCCTGTGATTGACTGGTGACCAGTCCAGGGTGTACCAAGCCTCTCACCCAATGTTAGCTGGGATTAGCTCCAGCACCCCCGCGACCCTCTGAGGATAAGCGGTATAGATAATTGATGGGTGGATGATTTGTAATGTCATTCATGTCAACATCAAAATAATATCACGATACACAGTTTGGGAGAGAAATGTTTTTAATTTTGAATGTATATATTTCCTGCTCATGAAGAAGCAGACTGTGCACATTTTAATCTGTACTGTTTTTAAAAGCCCTAATGCAAAAATATTCTAGATATAGTAAATATTGGAAGATATGGGAAGAACAACCAATGTATTTGTCATTGGCTGCTTTTGTTAAATTAAACAGAATAGTAGTGCGGGTGTTTCTTGGACACACTCAAACAGGGTTGCACTGTATGTTACAGTAACATTTGGATGAAAAACAATACCTTAAAAGGGGATATTTTTGAATAACGGTAATAATTTGCCAATTTTATGAGGTAAAAGACTAGAATAGGACCTCTAAATTGATTTTTGGTGCCTGTTGTTTTGGCTTGGCTGCTGAGAAAGAAAACACACTAGCCACAGTCAAAACTTACCAGCATGTGGCAGAAGTTATCAACAGTTAACCCTGGATTGATTCAAATCTGTCCCATCCCTTCCCTTCTTTTCTGCAGCAACCACCATCGTGGAAGCAGGCAAAGACAAGAAGAACCCTGATGACTTTGCAGAGGCCTTGGACTCAGTTCTGGGAGATTTCGCTTTCCCTGATGTGTTTTTGTTTGATGTATGGGGAGCTATTGGAGACGTCAAGAATGGTAGAATTTAGACATCTACCATATACACCACAGCGAGAGAGAAAGAGCTCTGTTCTCTGGTACATCCAACTGGGGAAAAAAAGAATGAGTAAGCTTTTAATGTTGCCTTCCCAGTCCTAGCATTCATTTTTAATCACTTCTTTTCAAACCATGACAGGGACTGCAATCAATTCAACCATTTCCCTTTGAACAGTCAAAGTAGATCATCACTCCTAATATTTTCCTTAATATTGACAAAAACAAACACAAAACAAAGAAAATTGCAGTGCAATTTTTAAAATGAACCTTTATGGTGTAGGCATACAGCTGGTGATCTCGTTGAGGGTACAGACACCATTATGTGAAGGTTATGTAAACAATGTGTCAGGAAACTGAGCTGCACAACAGTGGACAATCATCCAGCCATCTAGGAATCAAGGAAGTTAGATAAGCTACAGTAAACTTTTTTCCTCTGATGAAGACCCGCTGGGAAAAACAAGAGAGTACAAAGAGACTCAGAATGTATTAGTCTACTTCTTCATGACCAATAACCTATGCAAGCTAGGTGTCTATGCGCATGATTTATAAGTTATAAAATGTTTGCAAGCAGGTTGTCACTATATTTATATAGAATTGGTTTACCTTTTCCGAAATAACCAAGTAGCCCCAGTTCAATTAAAACTGAAACTAAAAAGTAAGTGACTTATCTGAAGTTGAACTTTAAAAAAATATCTCAAAATTTCAAGTTCAAGGGGACAAGCTGAATGGGGCTGCTCTGCAACTGACATTTTTCCACGTGATCATTACTGTCAAACAGGAACCAAGCCTGGACCTTCCCACGATAACAAAAAATAAATAAAACTAACGTCCTTTGAGTTTCCTGCATCAATTTTGCCTTAAAAAATGAAGGTCTTCATGCTCACTAATATTAAAATAACATTCTATCACATATTCTTTAACTTTTCTGGTTTGTATCAAGGAAAGAATATAAATATACTGGATGAGTTTGTTGCGGTCTTTGTATTTCACATTGAAACTGTTCATAGTTTCAATGTGCTGCTCTCTTTCTGTCTCTGCATTGGAGAGTATTGACTGTAAAAAGAAGGAAGCATCAAACTACATATTGGAGTTTGACAGTTATATGTCTTCTGGCTCACCAAACAATGTGAACAAGTTATAAAGTCATATTCTTTGCACACATGTAAGCAAGCAAACACTGAACTGCCAAAGTTCAAAATGCAGTTTGACTCGACTTCACTCATTCTGGCTACACTGTTTCAGCTAGTCAGTTTCAGTCAGTAATCAGTTTTTGTCTGATAGTGATGTTTTGTTGTAACACTTTGTATATGATTGCATCTCTTTATGAAGACCTGAAAATGTATGGCACATTTCACATGTTTAAATTGTAAGTAAAAAGGTTGAAATCATAGTTGTCAAGCCTGTGTGTGTTTAACAGAAAAGCCCATTTAAAAGATTTTTGATTTTCGGCATTTTACTAATCCTTTATTTACATGCACAATCACATGCCATTTCTGTCAAGCACATTCAACATTTGCACTTCCTTTTCAATGGATGATACTGCTAAGGAGTTAAAGCAAGACACATCTAAGCCATTATCAGTGACTGGTTCTGTGGTTTGTTTGGAGTGACACTCTGACTGATATGAGTGATAATACAATGTTCAAAACAAATTATGTGCAAAATCAGTGTGAACAGTTGGGTGACCACGTAATCAAGTAGAGCAAGATGACAGTTTCAGTGTCATGGTCTTACATAGTATATTATATATTATAATATAATTATAATATTATAATACAGTACTAGCTACAATGTTTGTCATTACACTGCCTAAATTATCCGACTGAATTTGAATTATCCAACAACTAAATCATCCCCTGCTCGCTGTTCACTGTTATCATAAACACCTCATCAGTTGACAGCAACTTGAAGTTTTAGTTAAACATCTCTGAGAGGCAGATATGCTCTGCAGAAATAACAACACATTTACTAGCACTGGACTGAGGCCCAGAGGAAAGGCAGTAGGTTAGAAATGGGGAATCTGATATTATGAACCCATACTAAGAGTCTGAGCTGGTTAGCAAAGCTGATTCTTATTCCAATTTTGCCCTGAAAACCATTAATTGTTTTGAATTTCCCTACCTCCTGAGAAACTCTGGGTCTAAGAAATATTTGCATAGGTAATATTCTCAAATCTTAAACCAAGGTAGGCACACACATATGAAAATACCTTTTCCAGATAAGAAATATTGGACTTCAGTACTGTTTGGCTTCCCCAGTCATTCACTTGATTCAAAGTCAAGTAAAACAACTGAGTAAGCCTGTTTTTAAAGGGTCAGTTCACCCAAATGACATAAGTATTTTCCCACTTACCCTTACTTGCACTTAACCTTATGCACTTACACTTCTTCTCACTTAAATACATATTTCTGTCCTTTAACCTTAAATGTAGAAATCTCAGAGGTTGATACAGTGGGGCAAAAAAGTATTTAGTCAGCCACCAATTGTGCAAGTTCTCCCACTTAAAAAGATGAGGGAG